>CM044557.2:25298191-25480691 GCA_024416835.2 Perccottus glenii
TCTCGTTTTTAGGGTTCTTAAAGCGGCTGATGGAAAATGTTGACTGGAGTAAAAAATAAACATGAACACTAGTCTAAATTCTATTTTTTGAAATAAATATAATGCAGTTATCTTCTTTAACAGTGGAATCTATAAATGAATGAATGAATATGCAGCAGTATATATATTTGTTTTTACATTTAGAAATATGGCAATAGTGCAGTCCCCTTTGAAATTCTCTAGAACTCTGTAATCTGTTGGTAATATCCTAAATGATTTAAAGGTGGGGTGTGTGGTTTTTGGCCTCTTGAGCAACATCTGGTGGTCAATTTGTAGATTCCATTGTCCAGTGTTGAGAGCCGTTTTAGTTCCATTACATCCTTTTCTTGTACCTACAGCAGAGGACAAACTGAGCACTGCTGGAGGAGAAGCACACCCATGTTTCTTTTTAAGACACATTTTTGCTAAAGGTTTGAGGCATTTATAAACTAAACGGCTTCTGTTTAATTTTTTCAGAGAAATCACCAGATACCGATACAGATAGGGTTTGTTCATAGATACCAGTGTGTCCCTGCCGGGCTACCGTAGCTAAAATACAGTAATGCCTATAGTATGGTAGTTATAATCTGCACTTTAACCCCAATATGTATCTAAAATAGGCCGAAAACTACCCACCCCCCCAAAAAAAGACTGTCCTGAATGAGTTTTCTCATTTTATTCTGAGATGACCGGAACTTAGAGGGACGCTGCAATCAATTATTCCTGCAATTACCGGAACGTGAGCGGAGACACAAGCAGAGAGCCCCAGTGTGGGAGAGAGAGCCCTCTGATAAAAGGCCAAGTGCACTTTGGGAAAGAATTTACAAAGCAGTGGCACTGTGGGCTTCAGGTCCGAAACAGTAGCCCCCTGAAACGAGCCAATGGCTGCCGTGTCCCTGTTTTTGTGAATGGTGTGTTGAGCTCGGAGGCACACAGGCTGCACAGGTCCAGTTCCAGTCCGGTTTTGTGGCAGTGAGCATGCGTACGACAACAAAGAAGACATGTGGACCCAACGCTGAGGCTCGAGGATCACTTCTCTGCTCAGGTCAATCGGACTGAACCCACTCGAAAGGTAAGAACAGCACTTCCTCAGTCACAGAGTCCAACAGAGGGTATGGGTAAACTCAATTATATAAAGATTACTTTAACTTTTAGCTTCTGTTTAGTAAAAGGCAAATAAACTGAAGCAAACAAGACTCTGTAGCTTGGAAACATTGTGGTACATTTCAATTTTGCATACCCCACCTTTAATATGACCAGAACTTAAGTAGTTTATTATAAAAGGTAAGTCTGTGTTAATATCTCACTGCAATCGTTTTAGGGTTTAACTTTTGACTTTGAATTGACATTGTTTTTAGGCAGAGTTTACACTTTGGCAGCATTTGATTTGAGGCCTTATGTAACCAGAGGCTCAGACTGTGGACAGTTAACGTGATGGAGTCTTTAGCTCAAACTTTTATTTCATTCAAAGATACAATGAAGCAACAAAATAACGCCTCAAGCAGAAACAAAACAATTATTATATATAACAATTGATATTTCCTGAAAAAAATGTTTTTGAAAAGTACTAATATGAAGCCTATAGTCTTCATATTAGTCTTTAAATGCAAGGCAATGACAACAAACACAAAGCCACATAGAATTTTTTACACGGCCCAAAAATATGGACTCTTCATGTCAGAATTTTGCCTTTAAGTAATCATCATAAGCTTTGTAAAAATGAACTTGTGGCTTTGAGATTTAAGTCATTCTCACACCAAGAAACTAGGATTTCCTCTCAGGGGCTCCCTAAAATCTAATGTTACTGAATTATTTTGTCGTGTTTATATTGTGTCAATGCAAAACCAAACAAAGCCAAAAGTTCTAACAATATAAAATTATCAAATAAATATGTTCTTTTCAAATAAGCAATCAATACTGGTGTTCAAAATTTGGCGTTCTTGTTTTTAGAAAAAAAACTGTTATTGGGGATTTTTTTGAGTCATAGTTTCCTAGAAGCATTATCTATTACTGATACTAATAATCTATTATTAAAATAAATGTGATAAGCTCTCTGTTTCTGGAAATTACCTATTTGTGACTTTGATGTCACTGGAAAACTATAAAATAAACCACATATGCAACACTTGTCACATGTCACATGATTGACTGGCTTAACTTCTTTCAACCTTAACCAACAATGTTTTTAATATAAAGACCATATTTAACTGTGACAGCTCTGTTTTTTATGCCCTGTGTGCATGAATAGGTCAAGTGGCAAATCTAAAGTGTCTCTAGTGAATGAATGTGAGAATGTCTGTAAGTGTTAGCCTTGCAACTAACTGGCCACTGTCCAGGGTGAACCCCGCCTCAGGCCCAAAGCTGCTGGGATAGTCTCCAGTCACCCCCTCGACCCCTAACAGGACCAAGATGAAAAAAATAAAATAAATGGTTTTATTCATACTAGTGGCACAATCAAAACCCAGAAGTAATACAGCAACAAGTATGATCGTTATGGTCATATCTGTTACATTATGAACGTTTTTAAAGTTATATTGAGCAAAAAACACACAAATGAGCAACACATTTCATCAACAATAAAATGGAGCCACAATAAATGACTTCATGTTTTGGTAATAACTGGCGTTAATATTGGAAAACCCAAATTATGAAAAGCCTATATAAAAGCTTATGAAACAGTAGAATTAGTAAAGTTTACAAAAGTCCCAGTTGGAGAAGAGAAAGAGAACAAAGGCATTTTTGGAAACATTATGTCAAATTATCATATTTCAAATAAGGTCCATATTTGGGGCAATGTAATGCTCAGAATGAGGCGTCTAGATGCTGCAATAATGCCATTAAGAGTTAGTTCTCAGTTAAAATTTTCATCCACAAACTGCTTTTATTATTGTTCACAATTTAACATTTTTCAGACTTTCTCCTGTTACATTTCAATATGACTATTAGCAGCTTGTTCAACTGTGGATGCAAAGTTATTTATAACACATTTAAACTTCTACACACTTCATTTTTAGCTCTGTAAATATTTTCCATTGAATCCTTTCTGCCTCAGTGGGACTTGGATAACTTGGGACAGACTAAGGGGCCGCTGAAAGAAGACTTTGGGGGGATTACTCCTCAGTCCAGAATATTAACGAGGGTCTTTTGATGCAGAGTTTTTTCTCTTTTCCGTGTTTCCTTTCATTCTTTGGTATCTCACGACTGCACAGATTGAACAGTAGCAGATATAACTTTATACTGTATCTCCCCATCATCGTATCCCGTCCAAACGCTGCGTGCCCGCTCCCTCATTCACACACGGATGGGCATGGAGCAGTTTGGTCAATGGCGTCTTTTGTTCCTTTTATCTCCACTGCAAACAAAGCATTCCTGTGTACATACAGAGGAGCGAGGGAAGGAAGAAAGGACAGAGAGAAAAGAAGGAGAGACAGAGGAGAGAAGGAAGAGAGGGTTAAAAAACAGAGAAATGTCCAGTTGGGCTTTGTTTGGAGGATAGAAAAAGTTGGGATGTAGTTTTTTTGTGGTGTTGCCATGGAGACATCCTGCTGAAGAGGTGGGTCAAAAGTTCAAGTTTGATCTTCTTGTTATTATTTGTGCTCAATTTTCAGGATAGAATCTGACAAGGAAAAGTGTTTTATCGCCTAACCTTCAGAATGACTGCTTAGATAGAAACATAAGTGTGCTTCTCCTCCTGCAGTGCTCAGTTTGTCCCAAAAAAAAGTACTGAAACTAAAATGTTTTGTTTTTCAAAAATAGACAAAAAGACAGTTTTATATACTGGTGAAAAACATAGCTTTATACAGTTATCTTTCATTTTAGTTTAGATAGTTGATTGATCCTGAGGGAAATTTAATTAAAGATTAACAAAAGTGTTGAATGTGAAGTTTTAAAGCTGGGCAAATGCCATTTTAACATAAGTATGAATTAATGAAAATATAGTTTTTGCTAATCTGTTTTTGTTTAACTGTATAATGTTTTCCACCATTTAAGTTATATAATAGACATATATAGAATCAAATACACATCAAGCAAAAAAAAAAAAAAAAAATTTTTTACTAAAATGTACCAAACTGATTCATTTATTATGGAAAACCTGATTCATTATGGCAGGTATAAATGAGAGGACTCTTTAAAATGAGACTGACATGGGGAAACCTCTTCTCTCTCATGGTTTTTCATGACCACATGCATGAAACCATGGAACTCCCATGACTTCAGTGACGCTCTGTGGCACAGACTCAGACCTTTCATTGGTGTCACTGTAATTGTTATTCACTTCAGGGGCACGTCTGTTGCATAATCACACAACTCTGATGTAATTAAAGCCGAGGGGTTACATAATGTGTCATCAGTGTCACACAATCATTATTTAAATTTTCATTGCTAAATGCCAAAATGCACATAGCTGGGTGCTTTTGTGATTTTGTTGAAACAGGAACTACTGTAACATGAACTTATGTGAACTCTTACAGGGATTTGTTTAGATGTCTGTGGTCTACTTTTAGTTCAGATTTCAATTGACCCGTACCAGAGTCCAGTAGAAGCCGGGCTCGCAGCAGCTCTGGTGGCTCTGAGGAGTTTGTTTTAACTGCAACAAACATGGGAAGTGTGAACACAAATAAAAAATAATCCAACATGGATCCAACATGGAGCCTTGAGGAACCCCACAAAGTAGCGTAGCTCTGTTTGAATAACAATTATTAGGGACATTTATCTTGATACAATACATTGTATCCTTTGACCGTTCTGCTCAGTTATAGCCTCCAACCTTGTATTTATATCTGCTTTTAAAAATCAGCCACAATAATCTCAAATCTCTAAACTTACGTATACATTATGAACTTGTTTTCAGACGTCCTAGTCTCTCCTTTTCCTGTGTGAAAAACAAATACAGAGATGCAGCGAGGACTAAAACACTAAACCTTCTAAAACCTCTTGAGACAGAGATATGAGAGTGTGCCAGGAGTCCGGAGCAGGGCCCAGAAAGCCTTCCCTTGGCTCCTTTTGCACCAAAACTCTGTGAACCGTCTCTAGTTTCCAGTCAGGAGTTCACTCTTTGTCCACGGCAGGTCTTTCCGATGAGAGGCAACGGTAAAAGCCTTTTTTAAAATACACTCAAGATAAATGTCCTTTTACCTTAAGTCACTCATTCAAGGTGCTTCTCTCTTCGGCTTCACAAACGAGACTCTGTTGGATAATGCATCTTCATCTTAACTCTCCTCTTCCTCTTTGTCTGGTCTCTGTGTTATCTTCTTCACCTGACCTCGCTCGTTTGTTGGATCGAAGTGAGCATGTGAAGATGAACTACTGTCTCTGTTTAAAGACTGAGCTGGATCTCAATGCTTTGGATGGTAACAGTGATTACAGCTCACAGGGCTCTCTTATCTACATACAAAAATATAGACAAACACATATCAATATTTGGTTTCTAACATTATGTTCACTGTAATATAAAGTCCATTTCTTTATTTCATGTGACCCTAAACCTGAATATGAGATCTGGAACTATGACTCATCAGCTGGACTGTGTCTGTTCGACAGAACAATGTGGGAGGGCTTCTATAGAAAGCGTTCACAAAGACAAGACAAGACATTTATTTTTGTATAGCCCAATATCACAACAACAGTCGCCTCAAAGGGCTTAACAGACTGCACTAGACAGCATCCCCTGTCTTAGACCCTCCATCAGGGTAAGGAAAAACTCCAAAAACCCAGCCGGGTTAGAGGTTTGCGTCCACCCTAGGAGGAGGGAGAAAAGAAAAAAAACTGTAATAGGTAGATGTAATAATAATATGAACGGTTTAGTGTGTATCTACAGCTACAACCAGTGTAAACGTGTACCTACAGCTACAACCAGTGTAAACGTGTACCTATGATCAATCAGTCTCCATACGCTTGGTGAAATAAGTATGTTTTGAGGTTTGCTTTGAAAACTTTAAGTATGTTTTGAGTTTGCTTTTGAAAACTTCAACAGAGTCAGCTCGCCGCACTTCCACCGGGAGCCCATTCCATAAAAATGGGGCTCTATAAGAAAAGGCTCTGTAGCCAGCAGACTTCTTCTTTACTCGAGGAAGTTGAAGGAGGCCAGCCCTGAGAGCAAAGGGTACGAGCTGGAGTATACCGGGTGATGAGGTCAGATAGGTAAGAGGGCGCGCGTCCACAAAGGATTTTATATGTTAACAGGAGAACTTTGAAATCAGCTCTAACATGAATAGGAAGCCAGTGTAATGAAGCCAGGACCGGAGTAATGTGATCAAACTTCCTGGTCTTTGTTAAAAGTCTGGCGGCTGTATTTTGGACCATTTGTAGTCTGTGAGTACTTTTCTCCAGTCCAGAGAATAACGCATTGCAGTAGTCCAGCCTGGATGTGACAAATGCATGAATGAGAATTTCAGCATCAGCTAAAGAGAGGCAGGAGCGAATTTTTGAGATATTCCTCAAGTTAAAAAAGCCTAGTTTAGTGACCTCACTAATGTGCTGCTGCAGAAATAGTGTGGAGTCAAAAATGACACCAAGGTTCCTCACAGTGTTCCAACACACAGTTGTTGATCGAGACAGTAAGATTGTTGAACTTGTGCCGATAACTGGCAGGACCAATTAACAAGAGCTCTGTTTTATCTGAGTTCAAATGGAGGAGGTTTTGAGACATCCATGTTTTAATTGAAACGAGGCAGGCCTCTAGACGCTTGATGTCAGTAGTATTATTCGCTTTTATTGGTAGATACAGCTGTGTATCATTGGCATAACAGTGGAAGTTTACTCCATAACTTCTGATGATTTGTCCCAATGGTGTAACATACAGAGAAAAAAGTAGGATTCTAACCAAGCAAGAGCAGAGCCAGAGATGCCAAACACATTCTTTAGTTTGTTGATTAGCACTTCATGATCGATCGTATCAAATGCAGCGCTGAGATCTAGCAATAACAGTAGAGCCGATGAGTCCTCGTTAATCTGAAGGAGGAGATTGTTAGTCACTTTAACTAAAGCTGTTTCAGTGGAATAAGAGGCCCTAAATGCAGACTGAAACGGCTCGAGGAGGTCATTTTCCGATAGATATAGAGTAAGTTGTTTTAACACAACTTTTTCGAGGACTTTAGATAGAAAAGGTAAATTGGAGACAGGACGGAAATTATTTAGGCATCCAGGATCCAGAGTAGGTTTTTTGAGCAGGGGTTTGACCACAGCCTGTTGGAACGGTGCCAGTAGACAGGAACATGTTTATAATGTTTAACATAATTTGCCCTACATAGGGCCACAGTTCTTTAAGCTGTTTTGCTGGCAGGATATCCAGAAGGCACGTAGTTGCTTTACATGAAGAATCTTTTTTAAAGTACCTGAAGAAAGAGCAGGTACTTTAAAAAAAAAAAATTGTGGTTTGGGATTTGTATATCATCTGTGAGGAACTACAACTTTACCCAACACCTCATTGTGTAGTAACAGTAAAACAGATGCTACATTTCCAAACCTAAAACACGCTCAGACCGGTCAGTGTTGCCACATCATCTTTAACCTCCAGCGGTTTGATAACAGATGCAGAAAACAGATGCTTGGAGCAGTTCAAGATGGATTTCCATGAGTTTGTGAACTCCCAAACCTGGCAAGAATCTATCTGCTGGACAAGGTAACAGGAACTATACTGCCCTTAGTTAGTGTGTGGTACATACTGTAATTCTGCAAAAGAGGAACATCTTGCAGAACTAGCCTGACACAAATGTGACCAAGTTTTCACAATCCATTGTTACATTCTGTGAGGGTCTGCAAAGTCTTGTGAGCTGTTTATTGTGAAGGTGTCAGGAGATTGTCGTGTCTGATTCTGAACTCTTAGCCATCAGCACGCTTGTATGCAACAACTCACAAACACACAAAGAGTTCAATGCCATAGAGTCTTTATTGTAACAACAACAAAGTCTCTACCTCGACTTGGGTTTTTATACAGTTTTCACATGACAGGTTACATATTTATGACCACTTCTTTAGAGGGGCAGAGGACCCTCTCCTTCTAATGGCCCACCTTTCTTTTAACCTTTGTCCTAGTTCCCCAGTGACCTCTTTGGTGCCAGGCCCCCATGTCTCTATCTTTAACCAGATCTTACCTGTGTGTGTGTGTGTGTGTGTGTGTGTGTGTGTGTGTGTGTGTGTGTGTGTGTGTGTGTGTGCATTAAACTAATCATGTTTTAAACCATACACTGACATTATGTTTTCTCTTTTCTATTAATATGTTCCTAGATGTATTAATATAACATACTCTTGTATCACACTCAATTATAAACCATGCAAAAGTATAAACCATAAGGTACTGCATAAATGAATCACTAAATAAGTATACAGAAATAAAACACATAACATCAAAAATATTACACTACACTTTCTGTAGATCATCCAAAGTGGTGAACATCTACTATATGTGGCTAGTGTGCACAAATACAGCCCTATATCTCCTCAGTTTGTTTGTACTTTACCTTCCACTATTTGGTTTTGTTGCTTACATGTTCTAAAACAGAGGTTCCCAAACATTTTCCCTCAGACGGCCAAAATGTAATGGATTTTATACATCACTTTTCCACCGACTGGGCACTCAAAGCGCTTTTTACATTAAGCTTCCATTCACCCATTCACACACACATTCATACACCGGGGTCACAGCTGGAACACCAAGGACACAACAGTATGAACTGAGAAAAGTAATTGAACCGTCAACCTGGCTCATGTGTGAACTTAATTGTGTGTGTGTGTTTGAAACTACAGGTCAGGTACATGTGTCAGGGCTGTTTCTGTACCTTCCAGTCTCGCAGTAAAGATAAGCCACGCGTTTCTGTTTAAAAGGGGAACCAGCTTCACAATAGTAGGCTATTGATGGTTTAAACATTTCCACTTGATGTTGGGACACCCCCTGTATTGTTTATTTGTAGATGAGTCACCTTTTACAACAGACAGCTGAGCAGTACCTCTGTGTCTCCCGTCTACTGCGGAGGTTAAATCAAGCAGAAACTTTGGTTGGAAAAGTGACAGGTGGTCTCGGTGGGGACTTTCAGCTTTGGTTTCCTGGACATATAAAAATATAAACAGTGGGTTTAGAGTAAAAAACAGGTGGTGGCAGGGATTTCACTAAATGCCTAGAATCATCAAGTTATTTCTTTTGAATCAAAGAGAAGTGGAAAATTTACTCTCTTTATGAAAATGAAAGAGCATTATGGGTGTTGAGTTTGAAGTGTTAAAGCTCAAACACTATTTTCTGTTTTTGTTACTGTGAATGTTTTTGTAAAATAAAAGGTTTGTAAAGTTTGGAGCAGGATTTTAAAATGTTTATGAAGACAAAAAACAAATACAAATCAAATAAAATCCTGACCCTTACTTAATCGGTCAATGTTTTAATGCTGTGGTAGGATTGCTTGATGTGGTTGCTTCATGATTAGCTGTGTTTTATACATAAATGTTAACCTGAGCACATTTGACCAAACAACGCCCAGTCTACTTTTTATTGTGTGCATATAGTGTTAGTCATTATGATTACAAAAACTAATATTCAGTCTGAAAGGTTCAATCAAGTTAAGGATTTATTTACTTTAAAACATGTTTTTTCTTCAGATTCAGCTCATGTTTGCTCTTGATTCATTTCCCCACATGACCAAATAACCCTTTGTATTTGCTTAATATCAAGATTTTTTTTCTTTTTTTCAGCCAAGTGTGCAACATTGATAACCTGTAGTTAATCTAAACTAAACTACACCGGCACTAAAAATGTTCTAGAATCTCTTGCTGGCATTTGATTGTTTGTTTTCACTGAAAACTGAGAGTGGACACACAGTTTTATTTTTGTCTGGAAATAAATTTTAAATAAAGAAATAAAAAACACTCAAACTGAAATACTATGTTCTTAATTAAACATATTTTTTTTCTTCAGTATATTTTATTGTCCTGTACTTGCAACCTGTTGATTGACAATACAATATATTTTTAATGAAGCTTCCTGAGCATTTTTCTTCTTTGGAAAATCTAATAGAACTTTTTTTCTTTGTTGTTCATCAGATGACGTCGGCCACGCCCTCCTCCTCCCGTAGCTCCTCCCCTCAAAAGGTCTGCCACTCCCAGACGCAGACGGACGTCTTGAAACCGCTCTTGGGCGGGGTCATCTCCGGCGTGAGTGGCGGCCTGAGGAAGAGAAGGCGTGTCATGTCCAAAGATGGCCACAGCAACATCCGCATCGAGCACGTCAGCGGCCGCAACGCTCTGTACATGCGCGACCTCTGGACCACATTTGTGGACATGCAGTGGCGCTACAAGTTCTTCCTGTTCACGGCAACGTTTGCCGGGACCTGGTTTGTGTTCGGGGTCCTGTGGTACCTGGTGGCCCTGGTGCACGGAGACCTGCTCGGTAAGAGATGGGAGGGGCCTATGATAAACTTTATTACAGATAAATCAATCCCAAAGGGCCACATGTAGTCCTCAGGCCACAGCTTGCTCATAACTGATTAAAGGTATAAATAACAAGACTATTAATCTTGTACTCTGTTAAAACGTAAGCCCCTTTCATACATACAATCATCTACTTAAAGTCTGCACTAAGAACTCCCCTTCATTTACTCAGTTTCTACCACTTCTCCATGTCACATGTGACTGGATTAGCACATGAATAATTTGCATTTTTTTAACACATGACTTTTTTTTACATGGAATAACTTGTGATGTCTGACTCATTACCCCCCCACCCCCACGTTAATGGATGAGCTTAGTTATCTAAAGTTCTGGAGGAGGACCACACACCTCAAACCTGCCTTTTCCTGTTAAAGGCCTATAAATAGCATCCGGTCTTATTCTTTTGTGGTTCAGCATGGTTATTCCTCCCAACAGCTCGTCATGCTCAAGAAATCCCCAAACTGCTTCACACTCAACAAAGCTCCTCTCATTTCTTTTTAATTAATAAATTGCAGAGTGTGTCGAGGTTGTGGTCTGTGCTCGTGAAATGTACATTAAGTGAAGGTGTGTTATATGATTAGAGTCACTAAAAATGTGCTTAAAAACATATCTTCAATTTGGAAATGTACCTCAACAAATTCTCTAAACTTATGAACTGTGAACATAAGATGAGCCTCACACAGAAACTTGAGAGGTGCTGATTTTGGAGAAAGGATGTTGTGGGTGAGAGTTTTACAGCTTTGTGAAGCTCAGTGTGTTTGTGTTTTGTAAAGATTTACTGTCATATGAATATTTGAAGAAGCAGAAAATGGCACTTGTCAAGAATGTGCACTGTTTGTGTCACACAAGAAGTTTAAAGTCAGGCCTGCATGTCCTGTGTGGGTAAACAATTATTGCTAAAATGGCCATGACTAGTAAGATTAAAATAAAAAAATTCACACAAAGCACTACGGAAGCCCTGAACGACAAGAGCAAATAATTTTTTTGGCACATCATTTACATTCTATTTCCTAAGTGCAAAATAGTTTTCCTCCTGTTGACGACCCTTGAACGGCAGGTAAAAAAGTTGTGACATAACACTTAAAATAAATTCAGTGCACAAACATTCCATTTAATTCTGTTTGTTTTAGAGTTTGACCCTCCGTCCAACCACACGCCGTGTGTGATGCAGATGCAGTCCCTCACCGGGGCCTTCCTCTTCTCCCTGGAGTCACAGACCACCATCGGGTACGGGTTTCGCTGTATCACAGAGGAGTGTCCCGGTGCCATCATCCTCCTCATTGTCCAGCTGGTCATCACCATGCTCATGGAGATCTTCATCACTGGGACCTTCCTGGCCAAGGTACCAGGTGTACCAGATGTGATCTTTAAACTGGAACATCTACCACATTCACTAACAAACTGAGCTGTGTCAAAGGAAGCAGAACTAATGAGACTTTCTCCTCAGGTGGCTCGGCCCAAGAAGCGGGGGGAGACGGTGAAGTTTAGCCAGCATGCAGTGGTGTCGTCCCACGAGGGGCTGCCCTGTCTGATGATCAGAGTGGCAAACATGCGCAAGAGTCTGCTGATTGGCTGTCAGGTAGGATATACTTAAATACTCTCCACTGGTAGAGCAGCTATGACAGTGTTGACAGTGCCCCAACAACATTAGTGTGGTATCAGTTCAGAAAGTGCTGCTCTCATAGATTTCCCAAAGTGTTGAGTCATATTATTTATCATTATTATATTACCCCTTACCCTTGTTTTATATTTTAAAAAAATCCTCTCTGAGAGACAACCAACAAAACCACAACTAATCAGCTCTTTGTACCTAACATTGCAACTCATCACAGATCACAGTCGTAATTAAGATTAAAATACATTCTTTCCACTGCTGACCCTTTCAACACAACACAACTGCTCAAACTGATTTATTAGAACCACAGACACCTGGACACAGTGAGAAGAACAGTCCATACACCACACACACTCACACCACTAAAATATTTCAAACACTACACAATGCACACACACCAACATTCAAATGACAATTGCTAACTTAAAACAGAACATATGTATTGCATGTTGCCCAATTTGTAATTAATGTTTCCGTTGTTTGCCTCAGCCGACCGTCTGCCATTTCCAAAAGTGCCACCTCTTATTCTGCAGTGCAAACAGAAAATTATTATTATTAAAATTATTTCTTTCTCTATGTGCAAATTAGCCTTTGTCTTAAAATGCTGTGTGCATATTCTAAAGTGCTCAGTGGGAAAGTGTGTCTAAGAGTAACAAAGGGCTGTTTGTTACATGATACTAGAAAACACAACACTCCAAGAAAAACTGTGCTGAGCTTTATTAGAAAATAAGAAAAACAGCTTTATTTGGTAAAGTGCAGTGTTTCCTCCGGGCCATGTGTGGTGTGTGGGTCAAAGGTCACATACAGGTTATAATATCTTAATGCAGAGATTAAATGCATGGAAATTAAAAAGACATATTTTAAACAATGAGGAAGTGAGCAGCTCTGTTTACACGACATGTCATGCGCTTCCGGTGCTGAACGCTCAGTGACCTGTGACTTAGAAGTGTAGTTGCTGCTTTTTCCACCAGAAGTGTGCAGGTCCCAGAGTATTGTGCAGAGTAGTGTGAAGATTAATGGCCACCTGACTCAGAGGAACAAGCACTAGACTCCATGAAAAGGACTGGATCACATATTCCTTCTGAAGTCTAGCACCATGTTGTCCATTTATAATTGTTATTTTTTTTCTAAATTACTTTGCTCAGCTAGAATATAATACAAGATCAGCACTTTTAGTTCCACATAGCACAAAAACGAAGAGTTTCACAGGCTCAGTATAGCACACTTAAAAATAGTGATAAAACCAAAACAAGACATAAAACAAGTTAAAAACACTAAAAACAATCAAATAGATCAACTAAATAAAACAATTTAAAATGGATAAAAAAGATCAGTGGCAGCTCACTACAACTAGCTCCTGATGTCAAAACTTGGATAATCATTTTTGTCTGATGATGAAAATAATTTCTAAATGTTTCTTGACGTTGTGTGGACCAGGTGACAGGAAAACTCCTCCAGACCTCTCTGACCAAAGCGGGGGAGACGGTCCGTTTAGATCAGAGGAACGTGCCCTTCAGTGTGGACACATCCAGCGACAGCCCCTTCCTCATCCTGCCCCTCACCTTCATCCACATCATCGACGACAACAGCCCCCTCAGAGCATGGGCAGATAAAGGTCAGTCTCACTCTGAGGACTTCTTCAGTGTTCAGTTTGTCCTCGCTGGGCAGCCGTAGCCCTGTGGAGCTTTCTTTTCCTGAGCTGCAAATGCAAAGACTATTGTTTTATTGTGCTTACGTAATGTCCATTTGTCACCACCAGGGGGAGGCTGGACAGACCCGGAGCTGGCCAACTTTGAGCTTATGGTGATCATGAATGCCACGGTGGAGTCCACCTCAGCGACCTGCCAGGTGCGCACCTCTTACCTGCCAGACGAGATCTTGTGGGGCTACGAGTTCCCCCCCGTTGTCTCTCTGTCGCCGTCCGGGAAGTATGTAGCAGACTTTGCCTTTTTTGACAAAGTGGCCAAGACCAAGACTATGCCCGTCTTCAAAACACCCAGCAGTTACCAGAGCAACGGAGGCGGGACCATATCCGAGGCCAAGGACCCAGAGAAGATCCGACTGGGGCAGAGTTTCAGGGACAAAGGCGAGGAGAACGGACGGGTCAGAGACGCTCCGCTCAGTGTTCGCATCAGCAACGTGTGATTAGTCAATGTGTTTTTTTGGGACGAAAGGCTTCACAGACTGGAATGATGATATTGAAAAAGCACAAAAACAAGATGTAAAGTGCTTCTGTTTTATAATTTTTGAGTCAAACTGCTGCCAGACTAAAATGCAAACTAATGATAACTTTTGTAATCTCAAGTTGTTTTGACACTTCATGAGCAGACGTTCATGCAAACTCACTTCCTGCCACGACCGTTAAACTTAAAACCACACTGAGCATGCTCAGTACATCTCAGTGGTTGAGGGGGTGGGATGTATTTTTTTTATATGACACTGTCGAGAGAGGTCTGTGGAAACCTTACACAAAGGGGTTTCACTAGAATAGACTTTATTTCCGGAGAATGTTCTTAGCACCAGTGCTAACACAGCACTATAGTAACCTGCCTGCCTTTATTTTATTAAAAGATGTAAAATTAAACCAATTTGCTTTTGAAATATATTAATAACATACGTTTGTAACTCACCTTAAACTTCTAGCTCTGAGTTCAGCGTCAGACCAATGCAGTTATCTCAGTCTCATTAATTATTGAATGCATTTCCAATAGAATAATGCTTTCAGCTTTGGAACAGACATGTGCCCAGTAGGATTTCCTGCAAATAAGAGCACACTGTACTTCAACTAACTGTTTTTGTAGAGGGTTTGGAATCACAAAACACTGAGTAAAAGGGAACAACAGATTATTAATGGGTGAACAGCTGATAAAGTTGATAAACACGATGTTTATTTTTATGTTACAATAAGAAAAATATGAAAACTAAGTCCAAAAGTCCATCACTCTTGTTCATATTCTTACAAGAGATCTCTGTATACTTATGTCATTAGTTCAGTTAGTTTATTAATTTGTAATCTGGAGTTTCTGGAGTTTCTATAAAATTCCACTTTGTACATTGTCTTGTGGCCGACATATTGAAATACATTTAGTAAGTCATCAGAGTGTAGTTTCCAGCAGACGATATACTGTATGAATATAGTATGTAGACAGAGAAAAGAAACATGAACAGAAACCACACATGACAGCGTACGATACAGATTTAAATAAAGATCTGTAAAAGGGATGTGAATATAGTATAAATATATAATAGTGAATCAGCTGGTGTTTTTATTTATATACTTAAACAATTCCTTATTAGTTGGTCTCTTAAAAGCCCTTCCTGTTACACAAGGAAGCTAAATTAAATGTTACACAGTTCTGATGATAAACGGATGTAAGGCCCGTCAGTCTTTTGTAGTTTGCACTTTTGAATGAGTTTTATATAATAATGACTTTTTAAAAATGTGTTATATTTTTTAACACTTGATGGCAGAATGTGTGCCTGCTGCAAAATCTCACTGCAGAACTCTGAATTACAGTTTATTAAACTTGTCCTGTCACACCAATGACAATCGGGCTGGAGCGCTGCAGTAGCTCACCACTCCATCTAGTGGCATAAATTAAAACTGACCTGCCTGAGTTATCGGTTCATGTCTTTTATAAAATAACTGGACTAAACACTGTGTATTTTTTTATTTATTTTTTTACTAACACTGTACTGTATTTTAGAATTGTTACACAGGTTTATGACGTTAAATGTTAAGAGCATGAAGAAGTAAAAGTGCAATAAAATATTTTGGATTATGAGTTGAAAGTTAAAAATTTAATAAATTGAAGCTGAAAGTTATTGTTTATGTTGAAATGAAGTTAAGGAAGTCTGATGTGACAGAGCTACCAGTTTAATGTACCATGAATATTTTTGTATATGTAAGAATTAAAAAAAATATTAGAGTCTATTTCATCGGAAAATTGTATAATTTTTTGTATAAAATGTTTGTCGGCTCTTTAAGTTCTAACTATAATAAGATAATAATAGAGGGGTAATAACATGCTTGTAATACCTATATTATGAACCAAAAAAAGGTTAAGAAGAAGCCTGAGGTCAGGGGTCAGGGCAGAGGAGAACAGGACCTGTCTCTGCACTGAGACACAAACATCGTCTGCTTCAGCGGATTAAAAAAAAAAATGTTCTCTTCCGCGTAGGTCGGTAGGGTAAGAGTTAGTTCCACTTCCTGAAAGTCACTCAGTCACAATGTTGTATCTGATGCTTGTTGTAAATGTTTTGCTGAGCCTTGGTTTAACTCAAGGTAAGAATCAAACTGATTAATAATTTTCCATGTTTTCAGGTTGTGACCAGGTTTTAGCCAGTCTCCAGGCAGCTTTGTAAAAGAACGTGTGTGACTAGACTTATGGATGTGGCTCAAGAGTTTCAGTTTAATTTTGAGAAATCTGCTAAATTTATGAATTTACGTCCTGGAATTCAGAATACATAGAAAGCAAACAAAAAAACAAATAAGTAAAAAAAAAAAAAAAAAAAAAGACACGAGTTAGACCCAGTTCTGTGTTTATTGCCCAAAACTTTTCCTTAAAAGTTAAATTATCAGTAACATTTCAGTAAAGTACCATTGGCTCTAATGGTTTAGAAATGTTGTAAACATATGATTTTAGAAAATATAAGAGAATAAAAAAACTGAAGCATGGACTGTATCCCCACACACACCCCATGGTATATCAGATTATCTCTATGTGCTATATTGGTCAGTTCAGTCAGCCAAATCTTGAACTGGTACAGAAGCCGACTTAAATGTAATATGACTTTCTTAGCTACAAATAGGTTCAGAGGGACTGAGGTGCAGAGAAGAAGAATCCAGACCCAAACAAACCAATTTAAATATCCGGCCAGACGTTATAGAGCTTTGAACAAGTCCAGAACAAGTGGGTTAAAGAACCCTCCCCAGATTTACCACAATCACATAAAAGAGATGAGAGGAAATAATTGGAATAACAATTTAGTCTTTGAATAATGAAGCATGTGCATATTTATTGCTTTTATTTTGAAAATGATGGTCAAAGGGTCTGTATTTCTGTGTGTGTGTGCGTGTGTGTGTGTGTGTGTGTGTGCGTGTGTGTGTGCGCGTGCACTCGTATAGACCCACATCCTGCAAACATTATACTGACAATGCAGTTTTGTGCGTACAAAAAAATTACAAAAAATGTACTCAATAGAGATTTTAAAATACCAGCCAATTTCCTAAACATTTTTTCAAACCAGGTCTAGACTATCTGATTTCTAGCCTCATGTTCATTAGGAAGACCTCGAGGGACACCTTGACAAATTGCTTCCATTGTTTCCCTCACTTGTAAGTTGCTTTGGATAAACGCCTCGACTAAATGACTAAATGTAAATGTAATTATACTTCAATACAATATTTGTAATAAATCCTTTAGCATTTTGTTAATTACCCAATAATTACTATTAATAGTTGTTATTTTTGAAACATGGATAAATAATAAGAAACTTAAGAAAGAAGTTACGTTAACCCTACACTTAATAGCTACTTAATGTAAAACAGAAAGTGTTGAGGTGCATTCTTTATGTGGACAAAAATCAGAATACCAAAGTGGTGGACAACATGACCTTAGCAACTGATAATCTGTTTGAATATGTTGTTCTGGTTGACATTAATATGGGAAAAATGCAAAAACATAATGGTTTCTTGTATTTATAGTGTACCTGGTGGTGAAACTGACTTCTTTTTTAAACAAAACGATATTCAGAATATTTATTTCCCTAATTTGATGATTTAAAAAAACAAGAAAACATTGTCTTTTCAAAAAGCTTGTGAACCAAAAGATCCTGCAAAACTATTTCTGATTTTTTATAAAGGATTTGTTTGTATCAACTAAGTTAAAATTTATCATATTTGCGGATGGTACAGTTAAAAACCTACAACTAATGGTAACACTAGAGCTGAACAAAAGGAATTGTTCAACAGTAATACGTTCTCATTAAAAATAGCTAACAAGAATGATGTGTGGAGAACTATGTGGAAAACATAGAACATAGAAAGGATGAATAAATACAGATACTAATAGATGAAGTAACAATACAAAGATTTAATGAGCATAAACAGTTCTTGTAAATAATAAATTATATAAACATGTATTTTTTAGGAACACAATTTCTTTAGTTTATTGAGTCATGGTTATCCCACGTCTTGACAGGAGGAGAAGAAGATTAAACCAAACTGTATTAAAATGATGAGGGCTGGTTAGCATAATGATATAACAACAGTGGTTTAATAAAGTTAAAAGATAAGTTTAAATAATAAACTAAATAATAGTGATGACTTTTCCAGAGAAGCACTATTTAGTCTGATTAAACCAAACCTTTCAGAATAAAAGTAGATTTCCAGCAGACCATTTCTGTGTAAACAGGTTATGCATCTGCTGGAACATTTTTATGTTTTGATCATTTTAATGGCTTTTATGGTTTTATTGTTTTATATGCACCTTTATGACTTTAACATGTTTCATACAATTTTATTTGTTTGTTCTTTATTTGGATGGAAGCCAACTACAACTGTATATCAGTTCAGAACAGAAGCTCTGACAATTAATATATCTACCAGCAAGAGCAAATATTAACATAGCTCTTTAAACTAATATCAAATCATCTTGGTTTACACCTATGAAGGGAAGAACACCTGTGAGCAGGGCTAGTGACGTGGGTCACATTACTTCCTGTGACATTACTCTGAACTTGACAAACGGAGAGATCAGGGACATTTGCAGCACAGGGCAGTCAGGTGTTGACGGAAGAGATGTGTTTTCAGGCGTTTTCAAAAGATGGAAACAGAATCTGCTGCACATAATAAGTGCACTGTTCTGTTCATAGGCAAAGATTTTGTTTGTTCATAGCAAAAATGACATAGTATTCATAAAAATCAATAACAATATTCCAAAACATTACCCCTGAAGAATTTCACAAAAAAAAAAAAAAAAAAAAAAACCAGTAAGCAACTTGAAAATGCCTGAAATGTTAATAATTATTTTTTATTTACTTATTTCTTATTACAGGTTTCTCAAATAAACACCTTTACAATCAATGAGGTGCTATCCAAGATTGTTTTAATTTTTTTGAACAACTTTGACATGTTTTCACTAACCAGATTAAAAAAAGGTTGAAGTAAAAGCACCTGGTCTCTCTGACCATAATTCAGACATTGCTGTCCTCAAAGGAATGTCCTTTCTTCTTAAGGTGGAGGTGGACTGCAGACTCAGGTCCTCCAGGATTGGCTCTTCTGTGCTGATACATCCTCTTGTGAAGCTGTTGTTCTGTTTCACCAACATAACTGTCACTGCACTCTTCACTGAACTGCATAGACTACATTACTCTGTTTGTGCGAGGGAATCTCCAATCCTGGAAGACCTGAGTCTGCAGTCCACCTCCACCTCAAAGAGAAAGGACATTCCTTTGAGGACAGCAATATCCAAATTTTGGCCAGAGAGGCCAGATAGTTTGAGAGAGGGGTGAAGGAAGCCATTTTTGTGAAAATGGAAAAGCCCTCTTTGAACAGAGGAGGTGGCCTCAGATTCATGTTGCCTAGTATTTATAGCAGTGTTTTGAAACCAAAAACAAAAGAGCCTCACCCTAGAACAACAAACACATCACCTGAATGGAGCAGTGTCACTAACGACTCTCCTGAGCCTTAATGACTCACATCAGGAATCACACTTCCCTTTCATGGCTAACGACTATGACACCAGAACAGCCTGGTCCATCAGGTTTGGTTTCAGGTCAAACTCCTCCCTCTAGAGATATAAGCTCAGCTCTCACCAGTTGATCTCAGAATTGATAAAGTCTCTTGGAATTAGAGACGAAACATCTTCACCTTGAAAACTGAGTCCAGATACTTTTGCTTCAACCTTTTTTTCAAGATGTCCTGGATGACTGAGAACCTTCACAGACATCTAACCAGATAAAAAAAAAAACCTAAATGTACCCATTTAGGTAAATAAAAATCTTTATTGTATAGATGACACTTGTCAGTATCTAGTTTAGTGGTCAGGTATTGCACATTGATTATAAAATAAAATTTTAGTGGTTATTGTATATTTTCAACTTTCAGTTTTCCTGATTACTTCAAACAATTTTATTCCAAACAATATTTAAGTTCAGTTCCTTGTATAGTTTACCAACATTTTATTTTGCATAGAATCAATAAAACCCAAATGTCGATTAGTTTTTCTAATTAAGTCTTATAAACTTAAATTTAACATATCAGTTCAGTGCAGTCTTTTTCTGTCACTGACATTTCTAACAAAGCTATTATTGCAACAATAAAAAGTTTATTTAATGTAAATAACAGTGGTGCAAAAGAGTAAAGAAAGGGAGGGTGATAAGAACCCTCTTTTATCTAGCGTTACTGTGGTAACACTGGTGATTAACCCAAACAATGGTTGTTATATCCACTGTCTACAATTTTTTTTCTTTTTCATTACAAAGTGGTCATTTTCATTCTATCCCAATTAACTATGTCCCAGTTATTCTTATGCCTTCATACTGATATTGAGGGCCTCTAAAAGGTCTTAAAAATGTATTACCATATCTACTCTGTAGTCTGTCTTCATTAATTTCTTTTTACTTCTCTCTTCTTCACCTGTTTTTGTTGTTCTTCTGTGTGTGTGTCTTAAGTGGTACTATGTGTGGGTCATGTAGTGTGTGTATATGACTTAACTGCTGAAGTCCAGTCAGTGTTGTCCTGCTGTGGCCTGGGTCTGGGTCTCAAGCCTCCACACTTTGCTCTGTCCCTTGTCACTCTGCAGCCATGTCGTCATCTCTGCCACATCCACATCCACCCCACCACATGTAGTTTTTATGTGTCTTACTGCTTCTGGGTCTGTTCTGCTGCACTCCGGCAGCTGCTTGTAGGTAATGGTGGAGCAGGCGGAGGGTGCTGTGGAGAGACGGCATGCTGCTGTTGAGGGAGGGAGACCTAGAGGCTTAGGAAGCATTTGTAAAAGAAAACATTTTGTCAGTGTTATCAGGTTCATATGCACTTTTTGTTTCTTTTAAATAACCAGCCTGTTTCTGTCTATAACAAATGAAACAATTGCAACTGAACTGTCACATTATCGTCAGCCTGTGTCCCCTATTAAAATGATCCCTCTTGGGTGTAAATCTCCGCTGCTAAAGCATGTAGTGTGTCACCGTAGACAGGTCTATATGGTCTTAAAAGACAACACGACTGAACTTAATTTGTCTTTCAGTTTCGAAATTGATTGGTTTTACACATATGGTTTTTGCTACTAATGAAACCATGAAGTGTTTTGCGTGTGGAGCAGTGTGTCATTTAATAAGAGCGTTTCCAAGGAAAGAAAATGATAATCTCACCAAAAACACCGACAGCTCCGCGGAGGCTCCATCCGGCGCTCGCGGTCACCCCCTCTCCAATCGCTGGCACAGTACCAGCATCGGTTGAAGATTTACCCCGTTCACATCGAGGACTCGCACGGTTCAAACCTGGTGCCTTCGTTGTCTCTCCCCACACCCCTCCCCAGGCTAACAAAAGAGCAGTCCTCATAACACCAGCTGTAGTGCAGAAGTGGGACTGCTCTTTTCTAGGAGCTTCCTGCCAGTTTCCACTGAAGTGGAGGAGTTCGTAGCGGGTCACCTGCTGAAGGGCCCAGTTTGAAAACACTTACCTGGTCTTCTTATGTGTCTACATGCCCATCAGCGGAGCACAGAAGATAACTGTTATGGAAGACCTGTGTGACACCATAAGGAGCTGTAGCGATGGGGACTTCCTGGTTGCGGCTGGACTGGAACTGCACTGTCCAGCTACAGCTGGACCGGAACCATTCTGAGCCCCATCCTGCCTCCTCCAACAAGCTAAGAGAGCTGATCAAAGACCACGACTTGGTTGATGTCTGGAGAACTTTGAACTCATACAGCAGGCAGTACACATGGAGTCATTGTAAGGAAAAAATAAACTGTCTCTGGCCCGCCTCGACCGTGTGTACGGCCTAAAACACCAGTTAAGTGTGTTTACAACATGCCACATCATCCCAGTGGGCTTCTCGGACCACTCCCTTGTACAGAGTTCTGTACATATTATTATCGTTGACCGAGCTGGCCACTGCTGTAGGGAAACTGAAAACAGGCAGAGCCCCCGGTATTGACGGTCTCCTGGCTGACTTTTATAAGGCATTCTGGGATATTCTGGAGGAGGATCTATTGGAGGTCATTAAAGAGAGTCTGCTGAGTGACCGCCTCCCTTTGAGCTGCAGGAGGGCTGTAGTTATCTTACTGCCAAAAAAGGGTGACCTGCAGCTGCTTAAGAACTGGAGGCTTGTGTTGTTGCTCTGTACGGACTATAAGATCCTGTCCAAAGTCTTAGCCTGACCAGACTTACTGTGTGCCTGGCAGGCTTATAAGTGACAATGTCACTGTAATTCCTGATGTTTTGGAGGTCTCTGGTTCATTGGGCATTGACCTGGGTCTGATTTCAATAGACCAGGAAAAGGCTTTTGACAGGGTTGAACACAGGTACCTGTGGGAAACCATGGCTGCTTTTGGGTTCAGCCCTGGCTTTATAGCCCACATTCGGACTCTGTATAGTGACATCAATGGGGGCCTGAGTGCTGCATTCTCTGTGGGCAGAGGGATACGTCAGGGGTGCTCTCTCTCAGGGATGTTGTACACCGTGTACAACACGAGTACACATACCGGGCTGTGACGCTAGCTTCAAGATGTCTGTTTATGCTGATGATGTCATTGTGATTGTGGACTCTCAGGCCGATATAGACTGTTTAGTCAATGCTGTGGGCCAGCTGTTAGGCTGGTGTCCAGTGCAAAAGTCAACTGGGGAAAGAGTGAAGCCATCCTGGTTGGAGAGGGTCTGAGAGGACACGGATGCTTCACCTGTCCTGCATGGGCGGGGCCGGCACTGTGTGGGCGGTTCAGTGTTGGTGGGATTTACACCTTAGGCCAGCTGCTGGAACGGGCTGGGCCACAGTTGAACTATGTGGAATTAGCCGGTCACTTGGGTCTGAAGTCCTCTAGGACAGTGGACCGGTTACTGGCTCACTGGAACCATCAGCTGACAGGACAAGCCTGGATCCTGCTGAGTGAGTTCAGTGCCGGTTCACTGATCCCTGACAACAAAGATCCCTTCCCTGACATTTATTTGAGTCCGGACTTAGGACAATCTCCAGGTTCTACCGTCTTCACCTGAGCGAGTGTGTCCCTGGAAGGAACTGGGAAGATTTTTTTTATAAACTTATGGTCCAAGCCCTGAACTATAAGAAAATGACTGGTTGGGCAGACACAGTCTGGAGGACCCATTTAGGGCTGGACCAGAAATTCAAACCTGCCTGGAATGTCCTCTACAAGCCCCCACTGACTAAAAAGCATGGTGACCTGCAGTGGAGGATACTGCATGGCGCCATTGCCACAAATTTTTTTGTAAATCATGTAAATAATACTGTTTCTGTGGGGTGTCCGTTTTGTGGGGTAAGGGAAACTGTTTTTCACTGTTTTTATGAATGTCAGTGTCTGACACAGTTGTTTGGTCTGTTGGGTAAGGTGTTCAGACAGTTTGGTGAAGTTTTTGACCCACATTCCTTTATTTGTGGTTTAAATTACACTCACCAAAGGAAAGAAAAAGGGCAGATTTTAAATTTCCTGCTTGGTCAGGCCAAGATGGCTGTTTACATGAGCAGGAAAAAGAAGGTAGAGGGTCAGGGTGATGTTAATGTTTTTTAATATGTTGAAGACAAGACTGGTGGTAGATTTTGAATTTTATCGGGTGAATGGGGATCTAGGTGGGTTTGAGGCACAGTGGAGGTTTGGGGGGTTGCTGTGTTCTGTGCAGGGAGGAAGTCTCAGCTTTGGGCACATGCTTTTGTAATATTTTGTAATTTGGTTGTGTGTTTTATTTTAGTTTGACTTTATTTTTTTCATGCAAATAGTATGAGTAATGATGTGTTTTTCCAGACAATAAAGATCTGTTTAAAAAAAATAAATAAATAAAAAATGTTTTAACACAATCACACACATTCACACCTTGTTTAGGCTTTTCTTGTTTAAGGTACATTTCTTTTTCTTCTTTTTTTTTCTTTTTCTTCTTCTTCTTCTTCTTCTTCTTGACGATCTTGACCAGGAGTGAGAGCATTCAGCAACAATATACAATTTCCATGACAGTGACAACAAGTAGAGACCTGGGTAAAGTGATAATCAAGGTAAAAACAAAAGACTAAAGACTCGAGGTGATAGAAAAGAGCAATGTATGTGCTCATGGCTAGATTAAACAACAAGGGACATCATCTGTGTGTTGTGTGCTTCCTGTAGGATTGACTAAGACTTAAAAAAAAACTTTTAAAACAAACAAAATTTATGTTTGTGTTTTTCAGGCTCCAGGACACCAGTGTTCATACAGACCCAACAGGACCTACTCATGGACGTCAGAGAAGAGGTCCATGTAGGAGATGGAGACACGTTTTATTGGAGATTCAATAACAGCAACAATATAGTAAGACTGGTTACAAACACAGTCATCATCAGTAAAAACTTCAAAGGGAGAGTGGAGTTTTTCAAACATAATCATTCTTTGGTTCTGAAAAATGTACAACTGACTGATAGTGGGCTCTACACATCTGGTTTGATTGAAGACAATGATAAAACATACACTGAATATGATGTCACTGTTAGAGGTGGGTTCAAATACATTATTATGCACAACATTATGGACGTGTTATTTATCTAATGTTAATATTATAATTCCAGACCCAGTTTCTCGAGTGCAGCTCACAGTGGACTCTGTGTCCAAAGGTTCAGAGTCCTGTAACTTCACTGTGAGCTGCAGAACTGAGGACGCCCACATGAGGCACTCTTTCACCTGTAACAACCAGATCTGTGACAACAAACAAGAACACACAGAGACCACTCCCTCTGCAGCTGCTCTTCATCTTTATCTGTCCAACATGTCCATCATCTGTAACCATAGCAACGAGGTCAGCTGGACCCAGAACATGTTGGACGTTCAACAGATTTGTACAAAAAATGGTAATGACTATGGCAAATGTTTTTTTCCTTTTTGTAAACTTTCATAATTTTAGAAGAAATGACTAATGTGTTGTTTTTCTTTATAAACAATTCAAATCCTACAAAAGGTGCCAATGACACTGCGGCTGCTGTGGCTGGTGTTAATGTCCCTGGTTTAACAGTTGCAATTTTTGCAATAGTTGCAATAGTTCTACTTCTTGGTGCATGGTTTTACCAACGCAGAAAAAAGAGTAAGTGCCAATGCCTATTACTTTGAATTTTCTGAATCTTTTTAAGACTTAAAGTGCAGAGGTGTAAAGAGTAGCTACCTGAAAGCCATACTTGAGTAAAAGTACAGATACCTTCCTGTAAAAATTACTCCACTACAAGTTACAAGTCACCAATTTAAATACGACTTGAGTAAAAGTCTTAAAGTATCCCATTTTAAAAGTACTTAAGTATTTTACTCGTACTGAATGTTGGCTCAAAGATGCACTAGACCTCAACACAAAAAGATATTGTAAGAAAAGAAAGAAGAAGAAAGTTTATTTATGAGGTTTTACTTCCTAAAATAGAAAAGAAATTGAACACCTCAATATTTCAACATGACAGAACAAAAACACAGATTAAACAAGTCTGTCCAAGTCAAACTCAAGTGCTCAAAAAAGATATAAATAAAACATAAAAAAAAAGGTATTTTCAGTAAAATGGACAAACAAAAACAAAATAAAAAAAGTCAAATCAGGGCTTGCATTCAGGGGCGCAACTACCCAGTGCTTGAGGGCTATGCATCAACAATTTTGGCCAGTTCTCAGCCCAATACTATTATATATTGTATACATATATAATTATAATATATATATAATATATATATTATAATACATATATAATTATAATAATAATAATATGTTTAAAAAATATAGCACAGACCTTTATAGAGAGAGAAAGAGATGTGAGCCCTTTAATTAGACCCAACAGATGTAACTATATGTCTGACAGCACAGCTAAGATCAACAGCTAATGCTTAAACAAAATCTATTAATGATTCCATGGTAAACCAGACTTATTGCATAAGTTATGTTTTCCAGCTTCTAGTCATTTATTGTGCATGCTCCCTTATATTTACCAGTATTTTACCTTAATAAAATTGAGATATGTCATGCATAGGATTGGTACCATAACGTTTAACCAAAATCTAAATGTAGCTTGAAGCAACTATAACTTAATTAATAAAGTTAGCAAACACTAACCAGTCTGTTAACATTAAGCCTCCAAGTTTGGAGCAAATCTTTGCATGATATCTTGGTAAACCAGAGATATTGCATTAGTTGTTTTCCAACTAATGCAATATCTATTTATTGTACATGGCATGCTGCCTTATATTTTCCAGTTTTGAGCTCAGTACCCTCGGTTTTGCACATTAAGCTTGCATTAATTTAAACTCCATTTGGCTGCTATATTTCCAGTGTTAGCAAACGCTAGCTAGTCTGTTAATATGAATATTGCAAGCCTCCAAGCACAGATGTCACACTTTAAATCCTACACTCCATCTCCCTTTCACTCTTTCTTTTTCTGTTTGTTGCCCCTGACAGCGATATTCCATTCCAATGAGGGCGCCTACTGTAGCCACGGCAGACAAAGTTGACTTGTTGTGCACAAACACAATGTAGCGAGTAACGCTAAGTGTCAGTTTATATGTAGTGGAGTAAAGAGTACAAGTATTCAATCAAAAATGTAGTTGAGTAGAGAGTAAAAGTTGCTAATATTTTTGATACTCAGTACAAGTACAAAGTACAAAAAATACTTAAGTACAGTAACAAAGTAAACACTGTTAAAGTGACACATGACTGTGTTCTGTACAAATGTAATAATGCAGAGGAAATGCTATAAATACTATGGGACTAACATTGGATTGTGTTTACATTATTTACAGATAAAAAACTAAACTTGGAAAACACTGTTTATGAAATTCCTGAGGTAAGATTATCCTTTACTTTAACACTTTAAGTTAATGTGAAGATGTCACAAAAAGTCAGCATCAAAAAGTCTCCAAACACAGATTATTTGCCAAAAAACTGCACATGTTCCACCTCAAACAAAATATATACCACCAGGGTTTAAGACATCCTAAAAAGACCGTGTTTGTTAGCATTTCTTGCGACATCTGGACTTCACACCTCCTTATTAGAGCCTGTGAACAGCTATGGTAGCTTTGAACAAACAAACTGGAATTATGTCTGATGGGGATTTTAATCTTAAAAACTAAAATCAGTTTAGTTCATAAACGTCATAATCCTTCAGTCAGAAAGGGACTGTGCTTCTTCTTCAGCAGTGCTCAGTTTGTCCTCTGTGGGCAGTCTGTCAAAGCTAGACAAAAACAAAGAGTGTTATGTTGATGTGATTGTACACGACTGGAAACACAGCTGAGACTAATGTGTTCTGTTTAAATGTCTAGATTTAAACAGTTATCATTTTCTGTAGTTTTTACACAATAAGATAAGGAAGAATGTCTGAAATAAAAGAATTCAAAAATTTTACAGAAGATGCAACTTTGTTTTTCTGCTAAATGTTTCTGTTATTGAAGCACAATTAAAGAATTAGAAACATGAATTACTACACAACATTGTGTCCTTTTTACTGTCTCTAGTTTGGTCCAAGGCATAAAAAGAAAAATGATAAACTACATAAATACTCCACAGCTGCAGCTGTTTAACAAGTGCTTTAAAAATTCTGTTCATTTCATTTTAGGTCGGTCCTGCCACTGAGCCAGCTCTTAGACCTGGTGACACTTCTGTTGATTCTCCGACCTCTACCTACAGCTTAGTGGGACCTCACATCACACCAGCACCAACATCTGCAGCAGCAGCTTCACCAGAGACCGTGTACGCAACAGTGGAGAAGAAACATAATAAATACTGACCTTAGACCAGTTCAGACCATAGATAGTATAATTATGGATGATATCCGCCCATTGGTCCCCTATTCACCAATATTGTCATTACGAATGGGCAATAAAATGGCCGTTACATCCGGGCTTTTCGGGTTTTACTCCATTGTAAATCAATAGTTTTTAGATAGCATAAACCAACGTAATTTTCTAAAATTCACCCCCCCCAGAGTTGTCACACAGTAAAAACTTAGCTCTAGAGACCGGAGCCATCTTTTGTACCAGGCTGTAAACATGAGTTTTACTCTTGTAAAGTCGCCATTGGGTTTCTCCTTATATTTCCGCTTTTGGAGCCTGCCCTCTGGTGGACGGATGCATATCGCTGTATTTTGCTGTAAAATCACCGTATGGCGGCGCCCTTACACGACGACCATTTAAGAGGTACCATGGGAGAGGCTTGGTTCAGACTTCAGTCGTGTAAATAGAAGACGATGTCAAAGCCTGGAAAGACTTTTATTTGGGATCTTTTATTTTATTTTATGTAAGTAATGAGTTCACTGTGTGCTTCTACAGTTCATGTTTAAGGACTGGAATATTTCATTTTAAATTTCAGATTACAACTCAACCTCTAATGCCCCTTTTTGCATCTATGGGAGCCCAGCCGGGACATCCCAGTGTCTGTAAACACACTCAGTAGAAGATGAACAAAATAATTTTAGTTCACAATGGTTTAAGCAAAAACAGGAGAAAAATTGTGCTTCTCCTTTTGTAGTGCTCAGTTTGTCCTCTCAAGGAACACAAGTGATGGCAATATCTTTTTTAAGATATGTAAATATAGTGTCCTCTTTTATTATTGCTTAATTAACAATCAAACAAACAATGGAACAAGACAGTAATAATTTATTTGATTGGGACAAATAACTATGAAAAATATGTACATGCAATACATTTCACATACTTTTCATTAATCCAGAAACACATCCATCCAAACACACACTTACACACACACACATCCAAGCATACATAACAGGTTTCATACTGGGATACATTCATTTGGGCTTTAAAAGAGTTATACGTGATACACTCTCTCAATGTCATTGATAAACTGTTCCACAGGTTCCCACCTCAAACCGACAGTAGAGTCTGACCAAACATGGTGCGCCTGTGAGGTATCATCACGTCGCCTCTGGTGGTAGCTCACGTAGATTGTGGATTAGTGTTATGTTTAATAAATTCCCTCAATGGAGGAGGTGCAAGGGAATGTTGTCCCTTATACATCAAACCAGCTGTTTTTAAATTAATCATGTTTTGAAAGTCTAGCACCTTATGATTTCTTAAGACATGACAGTGATGGTGTGGTAATTTTTATAAAGGTCTGCTATTTTTTTTTTTAAGTTGTGGAACTAGCAAGTGTTAAACATTAAACATTATGACAAATGATCAGAGAAAAGAAGAAATTAGTTAAAGTTAAATTATTATGGATATGCTGAAGGTTTTGATGTTAAATGACTTGTGCTTCTTTTTTTATATGACCTTTGAATGAAGATTACACCAAGATATTTGAATTCAGAAGCTACATCAAGTTCTGATCCATTAAGAAATATATGAGATCTAGCCTGTTGATGGGGTTTAGAAAAATAACAAGAGAGAAGAATCTGTGAGCCAGCAATGCACAGAAGATACAGCAGCTGTAAGGGTATCTGCTAAAAATCTGTATTTTTATCTTGAGTGTTGTCTGCGTACATTTGTGCAAATACATTTTGACATGCATTTAGTAGGTTGTTGATTAAAAGAGAAAAAAAAAACTGGCCCATGGACTGACCCCAGCGAGACCCTGTCATTGCAGTCTAGAGAGGAAGACACCATCCAGACACTGTGACACTGTGACACTGTCCATTACTACGTACGGTTTCCTGTGTAAACCATGCAAGCGCTTGATCACAGACATTAAACTAAGTCAACCTAGAAAGTAAAATCTGACAGTGTCGAAGGCAGTGACAATAATTGGACAGAGAAACAAGACATTACAGGTTAATACATTTCTGGTGAGTGTTTTGTAGGTTTCATAGGATGATTTTTTTTCTCTACCCTTTTTTGACCCTCATCCTTCTCCTAATTTATTAATTTATTTTGGTCTTTGTGTTAATGTAGGTTTGTAATCTAAGCCTTCCCTCATTTTTTATAGAAACATGAGGTGTACACATTATATATTTCTGATGAAGCTCCATATGTTGGTTATCTTTTCAATGTTTGTATAAATATTTGTCACATGCTGTAATAAATATTTTTCTAAAGAATTTTACATACTTTGTTGTTTCCCTAGATCGTTTGACTAATAAGCTTGTGCAAAACAACAAATCCTATCATGAGAGCATCCATTTCATTTAAACATCAACATTCTCGACTGATCTGTGGACCTGACTGGATTGACACCGATCAGAGCCGATAGAGAAAGTGAGGGAGGAGGGCGTGTGTAAGCACTGTGTTTGGTTTGTGTTTTGGATGCTGTATGTTATGCTGTGTTTGAGGTTTTGTGTCTTGTGTCTATTTTAAGCTACTTCTATGCTCTTTTAAATTGCCCCTCGGAGTCAAATAAAGAGAATTTAATTGAATTGAGGGCATGTTAGAGTTAAAGAGTAGATCTGTGTCAGAGTGTGGAGCTGTGGCAGTGGGACTGAGACCTATTGTGTACCGAGAGAGTCAAATGTCGTCGTGATTACAGTATATCTTCAACTAAGAGCTGTACCAGACACTGCCTCTGACATCAACGAAACTGTTTCCAGGAAATGATGCACATTCCATCAGATTAGTGTTCACTGAACAACTTAAACTAACGCCTGCTTTTGGCTTTTGAACAACAGAGAGCAGCCAGTGGACGTCTGGCAGAAGAAGACTTAATCAACTTATTTAAAGAGACCTAACTACTGAGGGGATTAATAAAGTTTACTTGAATTGAGTTTGGTACCCATGTTTTGAAAGGGTCAGTTGAATATAAAGGCTGTCTGGTTCTTTAGACAAGAATATCTTTCTTAGAAACTGTGCCAGTTTACAGGCCATTCTCTGTTCCACTGTCAGCTATGATAGTCTGTCATGCATCACCTCCACATTTTCTCTCACGGAGCAGTTCAGAGCAAGTCTAGCAGCTCTATTTTGAGAAAGTTGGATCTTGCAAATACAAGTTTTATTTCTCTTGTCTAGATTTTTTACCTAAAAAGCTTAAAGGTTAAAGCAAAGTCATCTGGACGAACCTTTCAAGGTGAAGAAGTTTAATCTCTGCAGTCGTTTTCTGTACTGGTTGTGCTTGTGGTCAACTACACACTAAAGCATTCTGGGAAATGTAGTATAGGCCTCAACAACTAATGAAATCCTCTGGTTTATTAATTGTACATTTACATTTTAAAACCTCAGAACTGGATGGTGTTTTGTCTTTGACGGCTTCCTCAGACTCAGAATAACGATTAAATTTAATTCAATAAATAAAAAGTCACATGATTCCAACACTGTGTTACTCCAGCCTTGTCTCTGGCTCCTCTTTGTGGGTTTTCTCTTGGACTCCATTTGTGACACAGAGAGGCTCTGAGGTTTCATGGAGGTGATGTTCCTCTTTACAGTCTCCGTCTGAGTTTGTGGTCACCAGTAGAAACTGAACAAGGCCCTGTCATGTAGAGACGTCACAATAAACCACTCAGTTTGCTTCAGAATTAAGAAGTCTCATGAAAAAGGCCGACATCAAAATGACCACATTATTACATTATTGTTATGACTTATTATATAAAAACATGTTGTGGGTAATAACCAGGAAGTGCACTTTGTGTAAAAATCAGACTTGACAAGATATAATCAGCATTAAATGTCATTTGTGGAAATGCTAACAAACCAATACAATAATAAATTTCTGTATTACTTCTTTGTCATTTTAAAAAAAACCTAACATTCAGTTGGTCTTCCTGTGCAACTCCTGTGTGTGAGTCTGCTCAAGAGTTAGTGCCACTTCCTGAATATCACTCATTCACAATGTTGTATTTGACACTTTTTCTGTTGAGCCTCGCTTTAACTCAAGGTAAGCTCAAACTGATTTGATTATTTTTATGTTTTCAGGTGTTGACCAGGTTTTAGCCAGTCTCCAGGCAGCCTTGTAAAAGAACGTGAGTGTGACTAGACGTATGGACCCAGTTCTGTTTTAGAAAATGGTTTAAATGAGCCCAAACCTTTCCTTAAATGTTAAAATATTAGTAACATTTTAGTAAAATACCATTGGCTCTAATGGTTTAGAAACTATTGTGAACATATGATTTCAGAAAATAAAAGAAGAGAGAAGAAAAACAGAGTTTTTATTCTGAACTGTTTAACGCTTCCTTAATCTAGCCGTTTATTGCACTTAATTAATTCTTCCAGATAATCTCTAAATATATTAAATGACTAATAATTTGAACTTAGAGTAATGATGATTTTGCATAATTATTATTATTTTTATTCCGACCTGTCTGGTCGACTGTAATGCTCTTAACTGTAATGCTCTGCATTAACACCTCCCTCGTGCTTTCACAGCTCACTGCAGCTTGTGTTCTAAACCTCAAACACATGTATAACACCTTCTCTGTCGTCCCTGCACTGGCTTCCTGCCTCGCTGTACATTTAGAACCATATCCACTTTACACTCCTGTGAGATCACTGAGGTCCGAGGGTCAGCTCCAGCTCATGTTTTAAGACTTAAAACCAGAGACCTTCTCTGTGGTCGGCCCTAAACTGTAAAACGTCCTTTTAAGACTTAATTTTACTCTTTGGATTTGAAGTTAGTGTGAGAGTTGTGTGGGCCTCTGTTGTCTTTATTGTGTGAATAACTGCTCTTGTTTAGTTTTAGTTTTCTGTTTTCTTTTATTATTTTACATAAAGCGCTTTAATGTCCAGTTGCAAAGATCAAAGTAGATCCACAGCTAAACTTTAAACTTTATACAACAATAGTGCCCCTCCCGGGTCACACACCTGAACACATTATCAAAATGTCACACCTAAATAGCTAATAGTTACATACCCCTGTGACATAACAGGTGTTTGTTTCTAACATAATATTTTACACAACATTTCCATCTCTCCCTTCATTGGTGGCGCAGAGGGGTTGGCATTTATGAGTGGAGTTTGCATGTTCTTCCTGTGCTTGGGTGGGTTTACTCCAGGTACTCCAGTTTCCACCAAAATCAAAAACAAGTTTGGCGCAAACAGGCAGTGTGGAGAAACATTAGTTGTTGAAAGGGCAGACACACACAAAAGCCATAATGTCCAAATGGGTTGGAGGTGATGTTCTGTCCAACTGTGGAGATCTCTGGTTCTGAAGTGGTAACTCTAGAGAAGTGGAGACTAGGTTTAGGTGGAAAATCACATCTGTTTTGAAACAAAGGGGCTTTGTGGAGCATTGCTCTGATGTAGATTGTTGTTCTGTGCTATGTTTAAAAAGTAATTGAATTTTTTTTATAAATAAAGATGAAATAATTTATTGAATTGATATAAGGTTTGTTTTTCACTTTCTTTTACCAGGAGCAGTTGAGCATGGTAGTATTTCTCTTTATAAAGTAATATAGGCAACAATACGACATAAATCAACACGAATCATGATAAATAAATGAACTGTCATCTTTGCAACAGAATTGTGATATTATATTAAGTAATAGAGGTCACATTAAACATAAGTCCGACTGTTCATTATAATCCTGTTCCATTTTCAGCTGCAGTGCCTCAATGTTAGGTCCAAATATTAACTCTCAGAGTATCCAGTGTTGTCTGTCTTTGTCCATCACTGAGAGAGTAGATCATTTTTAAAATCAGAGCTTGTTTCATTGGAAGTGTTACAACAAATAGAGACCTGGGTAAAGTGATAATCAAAGTAAAACAAAAGACTGGAGCAATGCATGTGTTTAGTGCAACATTAAACAACAAGGAACATCATCTGTGTGTTGTGTGCTTCCAATAGGATTGACTAAGTTTTAAAAAAATAACTTTTAAAACAAACAGAAATTAATGATTTTTTTTTTATCATGTTTGTGTTTTTCAGGCTCCAGGACAAGAGTGTTCATACAGACCAAACAGGACCTACTCATGGACGTCAGAGAAGAGGTCCATGTAGGAGATAGAGACATGTTTTGTTGGAAATTAAATAACAGCGACAATATAGTAAGACTGGTTACAAACACAGTCATCATCAGTGAAAACTTCAAAGGGAGAGTGGAGTTTTTCAAACATAATCATTCTATGATTCTGAAAAATGTACAACTGACTGATAGTGGGCTCTACACATCTGTTGTTTCTCGAGACAAAGATAAAAAATACACTGAATATGATGTCACTGTTAGAGGTGGGTTCAAATACATTACTTTGCAGAAGATTGTATTTTTGGGTTATTTAGTTAATATTGTTTATATTATAATTCCAGACCCAGTTTCTTCAGTGAATCTCACAGTGGACTCTGTGTCCAACAGTTCAGAGTCCTGTAACTTCACTGTGAGCTGCAGAACTGAGGATTTTAAAATCAACCACTCTTTCACCTGCAACAACCAGATCTACAATAACAAACAAGAACACACAGAGACTACTCCCTCTGCAGCTGCTCTTCATCTTTACCTGACGGAAGTCTCCATCGTCTGTAACCATAGCAACGAGGTCAGCTGGTGGAATGACACAACAGACCTTAAACAGATTTGTCCACGAAAAGGTAATGACTATGATAACCATGTTTTTTTCTTTTTGTTATAAATGTTATTAATTTTACTTGTTGCTCTGGAGAAATGACTAATGTGTTGTTTTTCTTTATAAACAATTAAAATCCTTCAAAAGATGCCCCTGAGACTGCGGCTGCTGTTGCTGGTGTTAATGTCCTTGGTGTAACAGTTGCACTAGTTGCAATAGTTCTATTTCTTGCTGCTGCATGGTTTTACCAATGCAGAAAAAAGAGTAAGTGCAAAAGCTCACTACTTTGAGTTTTCTGAATCATTTTTAGACTTAAAGTGACACATGACTGTGTTCTGTACAAATGTAATAATGCAGAGGAAATACTATATGTGGCACTAACTTTGGATTGTGTTTACATTATTTACAGAAAAAAGAGAAAACCAGGAAAGCACTGTTTATGCAGTTCCTGAGGTAAGATTATCCTTTACACTTTCTAAAGTTAATGTCACAAAAAATCAGCATCAAAAAGTCTCCAAACAGATTGTTCGCTCAAAAAAATGCACGTTTCACCTTTAGACATTTCTGGTGACATCTGGTGTAGAAAGTGTAAATTACAAACATTCCCTCACACTCGTCCTTTTTAAAGCATGTGAACAGCTACAGTGACTTTCAATTGTTCCAAGTTTGACCTAAACAGCTGTGACTTTATATATTTTACAAAGTTTACACAGCCCTCTCTCTTTTTAGAAAACATGGGGCAGTTTAAATTACCTCCACTTGGTCACATGACAAGTGCTTCTTTAAAGTTACAAAAATAGTGAAAAAAGCCATTATTTTAAACAATGACTTAATAATGCTTTTAATTTACATTGTTCCAACAAAGTGACTAGTGTTGTACAAAAAGTGCAAAGTGTAATTTGAGATTTGAAATAGAAACACCTGAAATAACTTTCTATTCATAAGTGATAAATATTGCAAAATAAAAGCATTAGAAACATGAACCTATGCACAGCATGCATTATTAACAGTGGCAGCTTTTTACTGTTGTCTTTAGTTTGGTCGAGTTTCCGAGGTCCATATTTTAACAGTTTTTTTTACAGCTCTTTTTATGTACATTTCATTTTAGGTCCCTCCTGTGTCAGCTCCGAGACCTGGTGACACTTCTGTTGATCCGACCTCTACCTACAGCTTTGTGAAACCTCACAGCGGAACACCACTAGCAGCTCCACCAGAGAGTCTGTACGCGACGGTGGAGAAGCCTTTAAAGTCCTGAAAGAAAGATAATGAAACCTGGTGTGACCTAGGACCTGACCTGAGACTTAAGTTGTGTTGTAACTGGGAGAGGATGTTGGTGGAATTTGCTTTTGGTACAGCATGACATAAGTTTTAATACAACTACTTGAATGCGAGTCAAGAGGAAGCAACTGTACCAGACTATTATTGATGTTGTAAGTATGCTTTTGATAATGGCTGTGCAGAATTGAAGGAGAATATTATGTCTGACTGAATTTTATTGGCTTTTTTGTGGATGTGGTGTAAAGAAGAAAACAATTTCATTTTAGAAGAAAAAAATATATATTTTTGTTGCCGCGGCACATTTGCTTTTGGTTTGGAAGCACTCATTACACAAACAGCTGGTCATAAGTAAAATTATTGCACAAATAATTTGCGAGTCAAAAGTGTGAAAGGTCCTTAAGCCTGAGCCTAAACCTGCACTGGGTCAAACCAGGCCCTGCATAGATCTCATGATGAGTCTGACTCGTGAGGAACCTGCTTCATGGAACAAAAAACTATCAGAATAAGTCTAACTTATGGAGTTAGCTCATTACCCCTGAGAGCACAGTGTGCATCAGTTTATATTAGAGGATGATGGCGGCACCTTGTGGATAAAAGGCAGACTTCAGTTGCTGCCCTCATTCCCTTGGTTTGGACCTGTACATGTCGCAGAGGTGACTGTTTTTAAAGGCATATCATATTTTTAATAGGGTCCATATTTTAGTCACACTTTCAATGCTTTTCCATCAGGACATAAATATTTATGTTGTGGAATGTGTTTATAATTTTTAATAAAAGTCACATTTTTTCAGGACAACCTGGGCTTAGAGAATATACTTGTCTTTGTCACTTGAATGTATTTATGCAGCTGTAAAGACAACATAAAGAAAAGTAAATGAGTAAAATGATGGATAGGTTATTGATTCATTATAACATTTCAACCCTTTTGTCTGGTTAAGAAAAATTTTCTATGTAAGAGTTGTGCCATAGACTTCCTTTATAACCACATTTTTTGACCGGCCCCTTAAAATTAAAGTGAAAATAAATTGCTTTACAGTTTTCATATTTCTGTTTTATTTTTTGTTTTGTTTTTTACTAAAATGGTTTTGATTTGTCCTCTTTCTTCCTTTTCTTGTGTTTTGTAGTCAACAGTCCCTACAAAACAAAAACGTCAAACACAGTCAAAATACAGTGGAAATGAAGGAAATGATGATGTAATGATTGGCTGAGATGATTATGATCTTAAACCCCTCCCTCTAGAGATAAAGCACAGCTCTCTTACCTGTTGATCTCAGAATTGATAACGTCTCTTGTAATTAGAGACAAAATTCTTCATGTCTAGATGCTTTTGCTTTAACTTTTCTTCAAGATGACCTGGATGACTGAGAACCTTCCAAGACTGTGTGAATGGAAGCTTGATGTAAAGCTCTTAGAGTGCCTGGTAGGTGGAGAAGCGCTTTATAAAATCCAGGGCGGACAGAAAGTGTGATTAAGACCTTGGTTAGTTCAGTCAGCCAAGGCTTAAATATTATCTGACTTCCAAAATGTAAAAAAAAAGAAACGAATGGGACGTGTGGAGCATTGCTCTGATGTTGATTGTTGTGTAGTTTGTTTTAGACTCAACATGTTTGTGTTATGTTTTTGAAAAAGTAGGAAGGAAAGGGGTAAGATATAATATATAATATTGATATAAATAATATGATAAAAATAACAGCAATCAACAACAACAACAACAACAACAATAATAATAATAATAACAACAACAACAATAATAATAATAATAATAATAATAATAATAAAAGCAATAATAAAAAATAATAATAACATGTATCATCAAGATAAAAATAGGGATTAGAGGTAGAAAGGGAGAAAATCTAGAGATAAAAAATTACCATAAGATGAAAAAATGACAACAACCACATAGAAAGTGTGTCGACTGTAATAGATTTGATGGATGTGGACAGATGTTTCAAGGAGATTTGGTCTAAGAGGGAGATTTTTTTAGTTGTGAAGGTTAATTTTGTTTGTTGAGTTTCATTTTGAGATGAAGATGTAGTACTGAAAACAAAGTCTTGACTGATGTGTCTGTTTTGTTCCAGTGTTTACCACAGCATTTTGTTTAATGCGACTGAAGGGGTCCCTTTGTGTCTAATTAATAAGTGCATTATTACTACATGATATTTATCAGTTATGAGAAAACTTAATGTATGAAAGGTCTTACAGACAACACCAAGAGTTACTATTACATTAGGGTAAACTCAAATTGTTGTATATAATGTATTTATGTACAGTAATTTATAGAAAGAGGTCTGGACATTATATTTCTAATGAAGCTTCATGTTGGTTACTTTTTTAAAATACTTTTTCAATTAATTTGATAAAAAAATATAATTGGTTAAGTGTTTAAACTGAACAGAATCCAGAACCTGCATTATTCAAGTTTGAATCAGCCAAATCAGGCAAAAGCGAGAGCAATATTATTTATATTATATCATAACAAGGAAACCCGGGCTTTATCAGAAAATGACCTCCTCGAGCCGTTTCAGTCTGCATTTAGAGCCTCTTATTCCACTGAAACAGCTTTAGTTAAAGTGACTAACGATCTCCTCCTTCAGATTGACGAGGACTCATCGGCTCTACTGTTATTGCTAGATCTCAGCGCTGCATTTGACACGATTGATCATGCAGTGCTAATCAACAGACTAAAGAATGTGTTTGGCATCTCTGGCTCTGCTCTTGCTTGGTTAGAATCCTATCTGTGTGATAGGTCTCATTTTGTCTCCTTTAATCATTATGATTACAAAAACTAATATTCAGTCTTAAAGGTTCAATCAGGATTTATTTACTTTAAAACTTATTTTTTCTTCAGATTCAGCTCATGTTTGCTCTTGATTCATTTCCCCACATGACCAAATAACCCTTTGTATTTGCTTAATATTTCAGCTAAGTGTGCAACATTAATAACCCAAAGTTAATCTGGCAACTACACTACACTGGCACTAAAAACGTTCTAGAATCTGTTGATTGTTTGGTTTCACTGAGAACTGAGAGTGAACACACACAGTTTTATTTTTGTCTGGGAATTTATTTAAAATGCCCTGCGACTAACTGGCCACTGTCCAGAGTGTACCCCCGCCTCAGGCCCAAAGCTGCTGGGATAGGCTCCAGTCACCCGCGACCCCTAACAGGACAAAGCGGTAGAAGCGGTTCTTAACTAAACATAATAATTTTGTCAGTATATTTTATTGTCCTGTACTTGCAACCTGTTTATTGAAAATAAAATATATTTATATAGAAGGTTCCTGAGCACTTTTGACCTTCTCTTCTTTGTTGTTCATCAAATGATGTCGGCCACGCCCTCCTCCTCCCGTAGCTCCTCCCCTCAAAAGTTCAGTCACTCTCAGACACAGACGGACTTCTTAAAACCGCTCCTGGGTGGGGTCTATGGTTTCTCTCTTACTTCCCCTTGACAAGGGCATGGAACAAACTCTAAATGTTTCACAGTGAATGTCAAAAATCGACTGTGAGTTTGAAGTGCTCCAGAAGTAACTACAATGTCTGTGGGTTTAGTGTTTGTCCTGGGACTCCTGCTGTGGACCGGCTCGACAGGTAACTCATGTTATTACAGTTTTTCACAAACTGTTGCTAAAACACTAAATGCAATTCTCTGAGTCAACTGCTTAAACACATTTATCGAACTGGACACTATTTTGTCAAAACCTTAAACACAATTTGCTGTTTAACAGTTTACAAAACCTTTTCACTCTTTATTACAAAACACATTCTTGCTCAATAAAACACATGAGTCAAAAAGTTAACGACAGGAGGCAGACGTTAGACACAATTAAAACACTGCGTGTCTCCACTAAGACACAAACACTGAAAACTGATACTAACGTAAAGACGGTTCAGAGACACAGGTGAACTGCATCTTCTAGATTCTTTGAGGATGAAGATTCTTTTGACTCAAAAAGACCAACACTTGTAACTTAATTTGTTGCTAAAATATGCAGGTGATACAGTAACAATATTAGATACTAACAAGATCTTTTGTGCACAGAATGTGAAACTGTGCATTTGTTAATGTACTTTAAATTTTAAATTATAATACTAATGTTAAATGGTGTAAGGCATGCATTTGTTTAGAAATCTCTACATGCTTCCTTTAGGCCAGTTTATACGCAGCTGTGACGTATCCTACCATAATTATGCAGATGACACTCAGATTTACATTTCACTCACAGCAGTTTATTTAATTTAATTTATTTATTTGATTGGGACGGTGCATGTTAATGAACATAAATGAGACACAACCACATGAATGTAAACATGCCAGATTGTAGCCGTAGGTTAATTTCCATCCGTTGTCCCAACATTCTCACACATTCATAAACCAGAGCTGTATCAGTTGAAAATGGACCAATCCATTCACTGTTACTGCATCGAACAGATTGATGTGTGCAAAATAATTTTCTCCAACTGAACAGAAACAAGACTGAACTAATCATCTTTGGGCCACAGAAACAAAGAGAAAGTGTCAGCAGTCACCTCGAGTCTCTTTCTCTAAAATATAAAAATCAAGTTAGAAATCTAGGGATCATCATGGACTCAGACTTGAATTTCCACAGTCACATTAAGTCAATTACATCATCTGCATTTTATCACCTTAAAAACATTTCCAGAGTCAAATGGTAAATGTCTAAACCAGATTTAGATAAAGTTAAAACAGCTGCAGCTTATTCAGAACGCTGCTGCTCAGGTTCAAACTAAAACCAGGAAGTACAACCACATCACGCCAGTTTTAAAATCTCTGCACTATCATATTATTAATATCAATATTATATATTATATCTTACCCCTTTCCTTCCTACTTTTTCAAAAACATAACACAAACATGTTGAGTCTAAAACAAACTACACAACAATCAACATCAGAGCAATGCTCCACACGTCCCATTCGTTTCTTTTTTTTACATTTTGGAAGTCAGATAATGTTTAAGCCTTGGCTGACTGAACTAACCAAGGTCTTAATCACTCTTTCTGTCCGCCCTGGATTTTATAAAGCGCTTCTCCACCTACCAGGCACTCTAGTACGCCAGTTTTAAAATCTCTGCACTGGCTTCTGTTGCTCAGAGAATAGACTTTAAAACAGCACTGCTGGTTTACAAGTCTCTGAATGGTTTAGCTCCAGAATATATTTCTGACAGTTCCTTATGAACCTCCTCGGACTCTAAGAACATCTGGGACAGGCTTCTGCTCGTGCCCAGAGTTAGAACTAAACCTGGTGAAGCAGCGTTTAAGTTTCAGCAAAAATCTGTGACAACCTCCACTTTAACAATATTCAAGTTGAGGCTTCCTCTTTAGCTCCGCCTACATTCAATAAAAACTAAAACTCTTTACAGTCTTTACATTTTTTTAAACTTATTATTATTCTGTATTTTACTTATGTTTCTATTTCTAAATCTTGTCTGTGTATTTTAAATTTATCTTTTATTTCTGTAGAGCACTTATATATGTATATGCTATATAATTAAAATTCCATTGCCTATATGTAACATCTCCTTCAGGCCATCTCTCCATCTGTCGTGCCTGCTCTCACCCACATCATCAACTTATCTCTTTCCACTGGGTCCTTCCCCACAGCTTTCAAAGAGGCCCGCATCACACCACTACTGAAGAAACCCACTCTTAACCCTACACTGCTAGAAAACTACAGACCGGTTTCCCTCCTTCCCTTCATTGCCAAAGCTCTGGAGCGAGTTGTGTTTACTCAGCTCTCATCCTTTCTCACACGGAACAACCTCCTGGACCAGAACCAGTCTGGGTTCAAGAGCGGACATTCCACCGAAACTGCCCTGCTCTCAGTCATCGAAGCTCTGAGACTGGCAAAGGCAACATCCAAGTCATCTGTACTCATCTTACTGGATCTGTCTGCTGCTTTTGACACTGTTAATCATCACATCCTCCTGTCCTCTCTCAGGGCGATGGGTGTCTCTGGAATGGCGTTGCAATGGTTCAAGTCTTACCTCTCGGATAGGTCATTCAGAGTATCCTGGAGAAATGAGGTCTCTGAGTCCCAACATCTCAATACAGGGGTGCCACAGGGCTCAGTGCTCGGTCCGCTACTCTTTTCCATATACATGACATCCCTTGGCTCTGTCATCCAGAAGCATGGTTTTTCCTATCACTGCTATGCAGATGACACTCAACTCCACCTGTCATTTCAACCTGACGATCCGACGGTCTCTGCTCGCGTCTCGACATGTCTGAGCGACATCTCACTTTGGATGAAGGACCATCACCTGCAGCTGAACCTTGCAAAAACAGAACTGCTTGTGATTCCGGCCCATCCAAAGACCCACCACAACCTCTCCATTCAACTAGGCCCATCAACCATTACACCGTCCAGCACTGCCAGAAATCTGGGAGTGGTAATCGATGATCAGCTAAACTTCACAAGTCATGTCGCCAGCACCACCCGGTCCTGTAGATTCATCCTCTACAACATTAGAAAAATTAGACCTTTCCTATCAGAGCACTCCACACAAATTCTAGTCCAGGCTCTTGTCTTGTCCAAACTGGACTATTGCAATGCTCTACTGGCTGGACTCCCCGCCTGCACAACCAAACCTCTGCAGCTGATCCAGAATGCAGCGGCAAGAGTGGTCTTTAATGAACCGAAGTGAGCGCACGTATCTCCTCTATTCATTAGGTTACACTGGCTCCCGGTTGACGCCCGCATCAAGTTCAAAGCTATGCTCTTGGCCTACAAGACCACCACTGGTTCTACACCCCCATATCTCCACTCACTTATACAGACCTACGTTCCTACCAGATCCCTGCGCTCTGCAAATGAACAACGTCTGGTGGTACCGTCCCAAAAAGGTACAAAATCACTCTCACGTACCTTCTCTGGATCTGTTCCACATTGGTGGAATGATCTACTGCTGCTACAAAATCAGCAGATTCTGTAGCCATCTTTAAAAAACACCTGAAAACACATCTCTTCCGTCAACATCTGACTGACAAACACTGAGTCCTACTTCCTTTCTATCGATTCCTTTCTATAAAAAAAAAAAAAAAAAAAAAAAAATTCTGGGTTTAAACTGACTAGTTTTTTGTGCACTTATGCTTTTTGTACCTTGTGTTGTTAAAATTGCTTCCATTGTTATCCTCACTTGTAAGTCGCTTTGGATAAAAGCGTCTGCTAAATGACTAAATGTAAATGTAAATGTAATGTGAAGCTCACAGTGGATTTTTATCATTGTTTTTGTTTTTCAGGCTCCAGTGTCCCAGTGTCCAAATGGACCAATGAGAACCTACTTATGGATGTCAGAGAAATGGTTCAAGTAGGAAATGACACATTTCATTGGAGATTAAATGGCAGCAGAACTATAGTAACATTCAATCAGGAAACAGAAACCATCTCTAAAAACTTCAAAGGGAGAGTGGAGTTTTTCTGAAAAATGTACAACTGACTGATAGTGGGCTCTACACAGCTGTTCTGTCAGGAGACAAAGATAAACAACTCACTGAATATAATTTAATTGTTAGAGGTGGGTTCAAATACATTATTATCCCCAATATTATATGTATTTTATTTATTTATTTTTCTTTTATAATTTAAGACCCAGTTTCCAAGGGTACTGTGTCCCAAAAATACTGAGGTCCAAAATGTTTATATGACTCAACGTAGGCTTATCTAAATGTGTCTGCCTTAGTTCCAGACTCTGGTGGTGTGTGTTTGGTGAAGAGCACTGTCGGCCTTGTCGTCATGGTGTCGGCTGTTGTCAGCGTAAACCACATTTTCATTTTTTAATGAATACATTTGACACATCTACAGTCTTTGTCTCTGGCTCAGTGTCTTGTTTGAATAAAACTATTTCTCTCTTGACGCTGTAAATATTTACTGCTGTAAATATTTATTTACCGCACTCTTCTTTTAAAATGTTTTTAATTTTTCTAATGTTTCTTAATCTAAATCTTGTAAATTGTCTTTTATTCCTGTAAAGCACTTTGAGTTACCCAGTGTATGAATTGTGCTATATAAATAAAATTGCCTTGCCTTGCCGGATGTCCATTATGACTTTGAGCTGCAGTTGACTGCCTCTACTGTACAGCCCTGTCATTGCCTCATAGCCTCTGTGTCCCGGTGCCTCTTGTGCCACGGTCAGCTGCATGAGACTGGTTAAAACTGAAGCCCACATGAATAAGTCTCTGCTACATGAAGGATCAAGCCAAAGTAAAGCTCTCCTGCAGTTTTAGGTCTGTGTGTCTGAGCGCTTCAGTCTCTTTTGTGAAAGCCCCCGTTAGAGCTCATAAACACAGAGCATATTTATAAATATTTAAAAAAACATGTTTTGAACGATGGTCTAAAGATTGCTGTGGTACAATGATCCTAACCTTTTTCAACTTTTTGACACATATGTGCATATTATTCTTTTTATAGTTGTTATACTCTGTTTACTGTATTTACATTTTTTATTCATTTTATGCTGATTAATTTTATGTTGCACTTTGAGGTTTTGTTTAAAACAAAAAGTGCATTACAAATAAAATGTATTATTATTATTATTATTATTATTAGAATGTTAAACAAAAGCTGTAATGAAATCAGCTTTGTTCACAGCAGACTGGCAGTTCCACAAGCCTATTGGGAAAGTAGAAGGGGCAGTTATGGACAGTGATACAACATGTAGATTATTAGCATTGTATCGTCTTCAGCATTGTACAGATGATTTCTGTGTTGTATTGACAATAGGGATTTGAAAACACATTAAAGAAGAGCAGAAAAGAGAATATGCAAGAAGAATAAAAAAATAACAATAAAAGATCAATTTAAAACAATTAGTAAAAAAACGTGTGCACTCGGAGGACCTGTAGTCAGAGGCCACAGTCAGGGCCGTATCACTGATGAATATACGGTGTGGATACTGCAAGGGCCAACAACGGGTACATTTTTATGGGTCAATATTGTATCTCTGTCATGACCTGTGTGGTGTATTATTTTGGATGTTCTGTGTTTACAAGGAAGATTTGGTTAAAGACATGGGTGACTGGTATCAAAGAGGTCACTGGGGAACTAGGACCTCACTAATGTGCCCCTTCTGAGCCAGCAGGCTTGTCCCATGCCCGGTTAGTCTTTTTAGATTTTAGTCTCTTGTTCGGTCTGATGGTTCCGGCTTTCCAGTTTTTGTTTTTTCTTTTGTTCAGGTTAGTTGGGGTGTTTTTTTTTTTTGTTTGTGTAGGGTGGAAGAGGCGTCGGCCCGACATCTACGGCCCTGTATAGATTTGGCCCGGTGTTGCCTCTTCCTCATGTTTTTTTTGGCCGGCTAATTACTTTCTCTTTTGGAGCACAGGAGTATTTTTGGAAAAAAATACATAAAAGTTTTAAAACGTTAACTGTTTTAGCATCCTGTGTCCTCATTTAAATATATCAAATTCTCCTGGATTGTAACAGTGCTCAGCAGTGCTCTTAGGCTCTTAGTGAGATTGAAATGTCTGTTTTTCAAAGATAGACAAATACAAAGACTGTTATGTTGATTATACACGACTGGAAACATAGCTGAGACTGATGTGTTCTGTATTTTACTAAGAACTTACACAGCACTCTGTTTAATCTTTATTTAAACAGTTTTTTGTGTCATTTCCTGTGGTATTTACAAAATGAGGAACAATGTCTAAAATAAAAGAATTTAAAAGTTCAAAAGATGCAGCTTTGTCTTTCTGATGAATGTTTGCAGGTTTTCTTTCACAGATGTTAAATGTTGCACGATAAAAGAATGAGAAACATAAATTATATTCCATGCAGACCAGACGTGCATTGTTACCTCTAACTGCTTTTTAATGTTAGACATCTCTAGTTTAGTGTGAGGTGTAAAAAGAGGTGATAAACCACAAGATGGCTGACCACTCTACGGAAATACTGATGATAGTATGAAGCTGCAAAGATTTCACAAAGAAATACAAATAAACAATTCAAATGATGGATACGTTTTTAATGTAGAAAACTGTTCTTAGTTTAATTAAAAATGCAGTTTTCTATCTATATCTATTTTCTATTCTACAGAAATGTGTTAATAATAATAATGCATTGTACTTATAGAGCACTTTTCAAGATTCCCAAAGACGCTTTACGTATCAATTATTTATTCACTCCACAGTCACACACTGGTGGAGGTAAGCTACATCAGTAACCACAGCTGCCCTGGGGCAGACTGACAGAGACGTGGCATCCATTTTGTGCCTTCAGCCTCTCCGACAACTATCAAACCTTCTCACACATTCATCACCAGAGCCACAGACACTGATGGTAAGGACGGTTAAGTGTTGAGGCAAGGACACTGATGAACTGAACTGTGGGTAGAGCGGGAATCTAACCGCCAACCTCCATGTTATAGGACAACCACTTACCAATGAGCCACAGTATTTTGGGAAACATAGTTTGAGCCTCTTGCATAATATACTCAGTACAATTATGGTTCTGTAACTGATGAAATCCTCAAAACTGAATGGTGTTTTGTCTTTGATGACTGGCTTAGATTAACAATTTAAAGTTAACAATTTAAAGTTTAATATTGTGCCACTGTAAGTTTTATACCATCTGAATATGAATGTATAATGTAATTTATATGGTCATCTATTTCATTAATCAAAATGTAACACTTAACACACAATAACTGCACAATATTTCATTAACTGACTAAGCATTACTTCTACATAATAATCAAAATGTTATTAATAATTTAATCTTATATCAGAAGTGTAGGTTTCATCTCTGCATGATTAATCTGATGCAGAGTAATCATCAGATTAATCATGTTGTGATTAATCATGCTGCTCCTCTGTGTTTTTCTCTTGGACTCCATTTGTGACACAGAGGCTCTCAGGTTTCATGCAGGTGATGTTCCTCTTTGCAGTCTCCGTCTGTAATGGTGGACTCAAGACCCAAATGCACAACACCAGACTCAAAATGACAAACTGTAGTTTTTTTTAAAAGGAACAACAGAAGTAGCAAACACTGAAGTGTGTATTAACTGGACGTGGCCGGTCGGACCCGAAGGACAGCCGGCAACACACGGCGACTAGCTGGTACAGGAGGTGAGGACAGAAGGCCCAGGACCCGGTAAACAGCCGGAACAGGAAGCCAAATCAAGTAACTGGATTGGTTTAGCAGGTAACAGTACAAGAAACAGTACCAGGGTAGAAGGATCAGGGACCTGGGTCGTGTTAGCAGGACCAGGTTCGCAGTAGTGCTGGATGTGTTTGTCTGGAGTCAATCTGCCACCAAGAAGTGTGTGTTGGCTGCTTAAATACCTGCCTGATTGTAATGGCCGGCAGGTGTGCAGCACAGGAGTGTCTGGTTGCTCAGGTGACCTGACGAGCAGCCTGCACAAGGCCCCGTCATGTAGAGCAGTCATTCCCAAACTGTGGTCCGCGGACCACTAGTGGTCCGTGAGAGTACTGCAGGTGATCCGTGGGAAGGGAAAATAAAATACTATTTTACCTTCATTTTACCAGGAAATTCCCATAAAAAATTTAAAAAGAATATGTAGGCCTATATTGATATAACATTTGCATTAAATTGTCAAGTTATTGTGCGATTACTAAAATAGGCCAGTGGTGTTCGGCCGTGACGTTAAAGTTCAGTGTCGTTATGGATCGGTGGATAGCAACAGGTTCTCTGAAGAGAAAAGAGGCAGCCGTTGTGTGCAGTAAACTTTCTTTTAACAAGCCTGTTGCACACTGATGTGATGACTAGTTATAGTACTGTAGTGCTAGTAAGCCTATTTAGAGGTGCGGATTAATTCAGGTAAGACTGTGTGTAGACATTTTATTATGTGTGTTATGAGGTGGTCCGCAAAAATTTTTGATTACAAATAGTGGTCCACACACACAAAAAGTTTGAAAAACCCTGATGTAGAGACGTCACAATAAACCACTTTGCTTCAGGATTAACAAGTCTCATGAAAAAGGCCGACGTCAAAATGACCATATGACCCAGACTTACATTATTGTTATTATATAAAAACATCCTGTGGGTAATAACCAGGAACTGCAATTTGTGTAAAAGTCAGACTTGACAAGATATAATGTGGAAATGCTAACAAACCAATAATAAAGTTCTGTATTAATTCATTGTCATTTTTAAAAACCTAACATTCGGAGGTCTTCCTGTGTGTGAGTCTGCTCAAGAGTTAGTGCCACTTCCTGAATATCACTCAGTCACAATGTTGTATCTGACACTTTTTCTGTTGAGCCTCGCTTTAACTCAAGGTAAGATCAAACTGATTTTAATATTTTCATGTTTTCAGGTTGTGGCCAGGTTTTAGCCAGTCTCCAGGCAGCTTTGTAAAAGAACGTGAGTGTGACTAGACTTATGGACATGACTCAAGAGTTTCAGTTAAATTTTGAGAAATCTGCTACATTTATAAATAAGTAAAAAATAAATAAATAAATAAATAAAAAGAATAAGAAACAAAAAGAGACACGAATCAGACCCAGTTCTGTTTTTACAAAATGGTTCAAATGACTGTTTATTGCCCAAACCTTTCCTTAAATGTTAAAAGTCAGTAATATTTCAGTAAAGTACCATTGGCTCTAATGGTTTAGAAACTGTTGTGAACATGTGATTTTAAATAAAACTGAGGCTTAGACTGTTTCTGTTTAACACTTCCTATGATTATAAGACATATTAATTCTGCCAGAATATCTCTAAATATTTTAAATGACTAATGACTTTGAACTTTTAATAATGCTTGTTATTTTTTTTAATTCCGATCTGTCTGCACGACTGTAATGCCTTTAGCGCTGCATTAACCAGTCCTCCCTTGTGTTCTCACAGTTAGTGCAGAACGCTGCAGCTTGAGTTTTAACAGGACTGGCTCTCTGCTTCGCTGTACATTTAGGACCTCATCCACTTTACACTCCTGTGAGATCACTGAGGTCTGAGGGTCAGCTCCAGCTCGTGGAGACGAGACTCAAAACCAGAGACCTTCTCCGTTGTCAGCCCTAAACTGTGGAACGTCCTTTTAATGTTCTCGATAAACACAAACCCCTGAAACTTCCTTACGGCCATCATAAAGTCTGAACCGGTCAGAGAGCAGCTCTAAACTCTTCCTCCACAAAGCCACCGAACATCACAACTGAACCACTGTAGTTGTGTTACAGACATCACCCTGCTAACCCTTTAGAGTAAGAGGCACATTTATTATGAATTTATGCATTACTCATGCATTAGCACATGTATAGGGTTAAGATAAAGGTTAGGGTGAAAATATGATGAAAACATGATCATTGCTGGTGATTCATGAGATTTTATTGCATTTACTAATGCATGGGTGCCCAAACTTTTTCCCTCGGAGGGCCAAAATATAAATGTATTAGTGGTCCGCAAACAGGTTTTGCATGTAATTGAAAGAAATACTCTGCTCCAGTTTGTACCGCCTAACTGAAGCCTTGTGAACTTAACCTGTTTGTTAGAACCATGAGTGAGGGTACAAGGCTGTTTCTGGGAAATATAAACCCAATGGCTCTAATGCAATAGGCCATTATCAACAGTTAAGTACGCTATTATTATCTACTATTATTATCTACTATTATTGCAGAACAAATCAATTTCAGTTGAAAAACATTATTACCACTGGGGGGCCAAATCAACCCCCTTGGCAGGCTAATTTTGAGCCCTGGGCCCCACCTTGGGCACTCGTGTACTAATGAGTCATGCATAAATTAATGCATAAATTCATGATAAAATGTGCCCCCTACTCCCCTGAATTTAATTTATAATTAAAGGCATAAAAAAAAAAAGAAGTAAAACTGAAGTATATTCAGCTTGTACAAACAACACTGTTTCAGACCCATTACTGCTAAATAATAAACAACAATAAATGTATCTCAGCATGAGAAAACTGTAAATGTATACCATTGCGTTATTACATCACTTCCTTCTGCTGCACTCGCCACATTGTTGACTGAAAATCCTTCAGTTGTGGATCTATTTTTCTGTTTTATTGTAAAAAAACATTTCATTTATCGAAGCAAAATGCGCTGTCAAAACAAAACAAACTCGCTGCACATGCTCTGAATGTTCCTTTGTGGTTAGTGTTTAGCACCATCTTGTGGTGAAGAGAACAGTTTTGTGTTTGTTGTGGAGCTCCGTGGACAGAGATATTTCTCTAAATGCTCTCATCTGAAAAAATATCTGTGTAGCCAGGTCCTGAGAGTTAAACATCGGGGCCTCAGGTCCTGCTACATATAAATGGATATTTTTATAAACATATATTTTTTTCTCCATTTATAAAAGTATCTCTCTCCAGATGGAATATATATACATATTTTCATGTTTGTGTTTTTCAGGCTCCAGGACACAAGTGTTCATACAGACCAAACAGGACCTACTCATGGACGTCAGAGAAGAGGTCCATGTAGGAGATGGAGAAACGTTTTATTGGAAATTAAATAACAGCAACAATATAGTAAGACTGACAAACACAGTCATCATCAGTGAAAACTTCAAAAAGAGAGTGGAGTTTTTCAAACATGATCATTCTTTGGTTCTGAAAAATGTACAAGTGACTGATAGTGGGCTCTACACATTTGTTGTTTCTGGAGACAAAGAGAAAACATACAGTGAATATGATGTCACTGTTAGAGGTGGGTTCAAATACATTATTATGCCCAAAATTATGGAAGTGTTATTTATCTAATGTTAATATTATAATTCCAGACCCAGTTTCTTCAGTGAAGCTCACAGTGGACTCTGTGTCCAACAGTTCAGAGTCCTGTAACTTCACTGTGAGCTGCAGAACTGAGGACGTCCACATGAGGCACTCTTTCACCTGTAACAACCAGATCTGTGACAACAAACAAGAACACACAGAGACCCCTCCCTCTGCAGCTGCTCTTCATCTTTATCTGTCCAACATGTCCATCATCTGTAACCATAGCAACCAGGTCAGCTGGACCCAGAACATGACGGACATTCAACAGATTTGTACAAGAAACGGTAATGATTATAAAATGTTTTTGTTCCCTTGTTTTAAACTTTCATAATTTTAAAGTATTGTTTTTCTTTACACACAATGAAGATTCTTCTAAATATTCTTCTATTTGGATTGTTGCTGTTGCTGTTGCTTGTGGTGTTGTTGTAATCGTATGTTTTGCTGCTGCACTGTTTTACCAACGAAGACAAAAGAGTAAGTGTTAAAGCTCATTCTGAAGTTTCATGTAAAACTTAAAGTGACACATGACAAATGTAATAATGCAGAGGAAATACTAGATGTGGCACTAACTTTGGATTGTGTTTACATTATTTACAGAAAAAAGAGAAAACCAGGAAAGCCCTGTTTATGAAGTTCCTGAGGTAAGATTATCCTTTACAGGTTAATGTGAAGATTTCCAAACACAGATCCTTTGCACAAAAAATGCAGATGTTCCTCCCTCAAACAAAATATATATATATATGAAAAGGTTTAATTTGCAACGTCACACTCGTCCTTTTAAGAGGCTGTGAACAGCTATGGTCAGTTGCGTACTTAGACTAAAAAAACAGGTCTTTAACCACACCCATTTTAGCAAAAAATAGCATTGTATTCTTAGCATTTACAGTAATTATCTTTTTCTACAATAATTGTCATCAACAGTTTAAACAAAGAAAATAATGGGTTACATGAGTTATTTTAGTGTCCTATGTTAGAGAAAAAAATCCTCCTTTTTACACATCAACTTCAGAAATACTTTACACATGAGCTTAAGTCTAACTCAAGAGGTAAATGAAAAAGTAGAAAAAGAGCACTACCAGTTTATACCAGGTCCATACAAGTCTAAACCAGGACTAAGTCTGTAGGCCAGACTGCTGGTAGTAAACCAGAACTACACACATTGTGTCTTCTGTCTAAACTAGAGCTTCAGTGGTTCACACATAAATCAAGAACTGCCTCTAAGCCTTAAACCAAAAGATAATTAGTGTTCATGCATCAGTGTCGTGGTAGATCTATTAACATTTATTTAACAAATTTAATTTTTGTTTAGACCTGATTTGGTCGAGGCTCCCGTTGAAAACGTTTTTAAAAAGGAGGCGCCTTCTGTCGGAGACTTGTGGTGATTATATGAAGCACTGACTAGTATCTGCCAACCACGAGATTTGTTTCAGTCTATCATAGCAACAATTAATATTGTAACCAGAGTGTGGCTGATATGAAGAAACAACAAACCGCTGTAACAGTATCGGTTTTTCAAAGTGAATCTGCAAATAAAACACTAAATTGGTAAATGAAACGAGAACGTTGGCCGATGAAAAGAGCGTGTATGAAAGACGAAAAGATTTAGGATGTGCCAAAGCCAGTAAGAAGAAGAGCACAAACCTCTTTTCTTTCCAGAAAATCCGCTGCAGTGCAGGGTTATAGAAAGATGTGATTTTATTAACTGTAGATCTATCTTTGTTAGACTAATCTTCGAGTATAGACCTGGTTTAATCTTGGTCTGGTCCAGTCCTGGCCTGGTTTAGCTCCAGTGTCCCAACAAAGCTCAAATAATTATGAGTTGAACCAGGTTTTGTCACTTTAGAAACTATATTTTAGTCCTGGTTTATACTTTATTGAATCTGTAATATAGTGTAATAAACTCCATTGTTAATAATTTATTTAGTGTATATATATATATAATTTTTTTTTTTTTTTTTTTTTATCTAGGCCTATAAGTTAAACAAATCTATAGCATGGGCTCCTTTCTTGTGTGTTCTTGTTCCCTAAACTCACCACTTGCTCTGTCCATCTATCTAATGGAGGTAAATCTTTCTCTGGTTCTGTTCCTGAGACTGAGAAGTGCTTGACTGGCCTTGACCTCAGATTCACACTGGTCTTGTTTTGTAGCACGATGGCGCCCTCTCTGTCCGGCTTGTCTTTGCGTTTGTAATGTGACAAGATTAAAAGCGTCCCAAAGGCCGGTCTGTGCTCCTCCAGAATGCACCTGTGGCCAGTCCGCCCCTGGCTACGGTCATTTTTAATTGTTCCAAGTTTGACAAATACATAACAGCTGTGACTGTTTACTGTATTTTAGTTTAAGTTTACACAACCCTCTCTCTGGCCTCGCACACACTATTAGTTTAAACAATGAATAAAAAAGGCTTTTAATTTACAGAGTTCCAACAAAGTGACTGCTGTACAAAAAGAAAGTGCAAAGTGTAATTTGAGATTTAATGTAGAAACACCTGAAATAAAACTAAAACAAATGTTTAGTTTAAAACATGAAACTTCATCTTTCTGCTGGATGTTCAAAGGTTTTTCCTTCACAAGTAATAAAAGCTTTTGAAACATGAATTATATTCAGTGCAGACCAGTCGTGCATTAGCACTGTCTTTTTACTGTTGGCCGTCTTTAGTTTGGTCTAGAGTTTCAGAGGTCCATATGTCGACAGTTTTATTTGCAGCTGTTATGATTTTAAACAACATTTCATTTTAGGTCCCTCCTGTGTCAGCTCTGAGACCTGGTGACACTTCTGTTGATTCTTCGACCTCTACCTACAGCTTTGTGAAACCTCACAGCGGAACACTAACAGCAGCTCCACCAGAGCTGTACGCGACGGTGGAGAGGCCTTCAAGGTCCTGAAAGAATATTAATGAAACCTGGTGTGACCTAGGACCTGAGCTGAGACTTAAGTCGTGTTGTAGCTGGGTGCTGGTGGTGGTGGAATAAAATTTTTTTGAGATATTTTTTTTTGAACATGACCTCAAGTCATGTGTGTCATCAAACAGGACAACAACAATACATTTACAAACTCTAGACAAATGCATCTACAAACAGAGACATGGTCAAAGTGAAGGTTGTATTTAGTTCATGACCTGCTTGTGATTTTGTGGCAGGAATCTGTAGCATCACTTTTATAACTCTTTAATAAGACCTTACTTAAAAATCTATTTGATTAATGTTTAAAGTCAGCCCAGCGACTAACTGGCCACTGTCCAGGGTTTACCCGGCCTCAGGCCCAAAGCTGCTGGGATAGGCTCCAGTCACCCGCGACCCCTAACGGGACTAAGCAGTAGAAGATGAATGAGATTAATGTATAATGTTTAAAATAAATAATACAACATGCTTCCAGATTGTGTCCAGAACTTGTTTCAGTTCAGAAACTGTCCACATGAACTCAGAGCAACATTAGAGTAAAATAAACCAAAAGTCAGAAGTTAAACATAAAAAAGAAGTCTGTTCGAGAGTTTAATGTGTGGAACAGTTTAGATAAAGAAGTTTTAAAAGATAATTTGAAACAAAGACAAGAATTTTTCTATAAATTTGAGGGAATTAACTTTTGATTTCTATGTTTATTCTTGGTTTACATCCTCAGTGTCTGCAAAAAGAGAAGATGCAATAAGATGAAGCCGTTTCAGTTTTGTGTAAAAATGATCTGTATAAAGAAGTTGACTTATCTGTATTTTGTTGTTTTACAAATTTCTTTGTTTCTTTTCCTGTTCTTTTATTGTCTTTGAAAAATAAAAATAAACCAAACTAAATCTAAACATCAAATACCATTAAATAGTCTCCTACTGTACAAGTTTACATTTGTATTGTGCTTAAAATAAACTCTGTTTGGCACGACTAAATCCTAATGAAGCAGAAGAAGAAAGACACAAAAGACAGTTGACCTCCACACTACAGACGCCAACAGTCACATGGTTCCAACACTGTTCTTGCTCTTATGTGGAAACAAACACAGCAAAAAAACACAGCAGACCAACGCAGACAAAAGGCTAAGTGCAAAAGCTCATTACTGATGATTCTTATTTATAAATAAACCAGGCCTCTTAAACCAGGCTTTAAATGCTCTGCTTGTCACACATTTACCTCATTATTGTGCAGTGTTTAGTAACCATTCATTCATAGGTGTTTTAAACTGTAAATTAAATTGTTTCAAAAAGTATATAATGACAAGATGAAGTGCAATAGTTATGGGGGGTTCTTGTTGGGGCCTTGCATGCTGGGGGCCCGTAGGCAATTACCTGCTCTTGGCAAATGGTAAGACCACCACTGCATAAGTGACAAATGATCCATAACAACATGAATAAGATGAATTATATTCCATGCATTACTAGTCATTAGACGTCTCTAGTTTAGTCTGAGGCGTAGAAAAGTTAATAAACCACAGAATCTACAGAAATACTCCACACTGGAGGGAGGCCTGATGCTGTCAGATGTGATGGTTTAAGTTATGGGTTTACACACTTGTGTCTCGAGGTCCACCTGACACAAGGTCTATTTGCAGCTGTTATGTTTTTAACAAGTGCTTTAACAATTCTGTTGATATAATTTTAGGTCGGTCGTGCCACTGAGTCAGCTCTGAGCCCTGGTGACACTTCTGGTGATTCTCTGACCATAACCTACTTAACCTACAGCTTAGTGGGACCTCACACCAGCACCTCCAGTCATCCCAGAGAACCTGTACGCGAGGGTGGAGAAGCCTTCAAGGTCCTGAAAGAAACATAGCAAAGATAGTTAATTGGATGTCTTTTATTTGCTTTTGCACATATTCACTGTGTGCTTTTAAATTTTATGTTAAAAGATGAGAATGTAATTCTGGAAGCATCTTGTGTAAAAATGCAGATTGCAGCTCTTTAACAAGGTGTTTACTTGAAGAGCAGAAGAGGGTAATGGAACTTGGACCAGGCAGAATTACACATCCAGCAGCAGAGGCACTGAGCAGCACCTGCACTAAATGCAATTCTCTGAGTCAACTGCTTAAACACATTTATCAAACTGGACACTATTTTGTCAAAACCTTAATTAAACACAATTTGCTGTTTAAACAGTTTACAAAACCTTTTCACTCTTTATTACAAAACACTGAACACATGCTCGCTCAATAAAACACATATGAGTCAAAAAGGTAACGACAAGAGGCAGACGTTAGACACAATTAAAACACTGCGTGTCTCCACTAAGACACAAACACTGAAAACTGACACCGATGTAAAGACGGTTCTGAGACACAGGTGAACTGCATCTTCTAGATTCTTTGAGGATGAAGATTCTTTTGACTCAAAAAGACCAACACTTGTAACTTAATTTGTTGCTAAAATATGCAGGTGATACAGTAACAATATTAGATACTAACAAGATCTTTTGTGCACAGAATGTGAGACTGTGCATTTGTTAATGTACTTTCAATTTCAAATTGTAATACTAATGTTAAATGGTGTAAGGCATGCATTTGTTTAGAAATCTCTATCTGCTTCCTTTAGGCCAGTTAATACGCAGCTGTGACGTATCATAACACAATTATGCAGACGACACTCAGATTTACATTTCACTCACACCAGTTTATTTAATTTAATTTATCTATTTATTTTATTGGGATGGTGAATGTTAATGAACATACATGAGACACAACCACATGAATGTAAACATGACAGATTGTAGCCGTAGGCTAATTTCCATCCGTTGTCCCAACATTCTCACACACCAGAGCTGTATCAGTTGAAAATGGACCAATCCATTCACTGTGTCACTGCATCGAACAGATTGACACGTGGATGAAAAATAATTTTCTCCAACTGAACAGAAACAAGACTGAACTAATCATCTATGAGCCACAGAAACAAAGAGAAAGTGTCAGCAGTCACCTCGAGTCTCTTTCTCTAAAATCAAAAAATCAGGATTAGATCAGAAAATATAGGCCCCCCCATAATTTTTTATTATTTTTTTTTTGAGTAACCTGAAGTACTAGAACCAGGAATTACACACTCCGGTACAGTAGGTGGCGATATGCACCGAAAAAATTGGTTGCGACGCCATTAATACTAGAGAAGAAGAAGAAGAAGGTCTTCCTGTTCCTGTGTGTGAGTCTGTGCTTAATTATTATACAATCTATGCTCAAGAGTTAGTGCCACTTCCTGAATATCACTCAGTCACAATGTTGTACCTGACACTTTTTCTGTTGAGCCTCGCTTTAACTCAAGGTAAGATCAAACTGATTTTATTATTTTCATGTTTTCAGGTTGTGGCCAGGTTTTAGCCAGTCTCTAGGCAGCTTTGTAAAGAACGTGAGTGTGACTAGACTTATGGACATGGCTCAAGAGTTTCAGTTTCATTTTGAGAAATCTGCTAAATTTATAAATAAGTAAAAAAAAAAAAAGAAAAAAAAAGAATAAGAAACAAAAAGAGACACACATGACTGTTTATTGCCCAAACCTTTCCTTAAATGTTAAAAGTCAGTAATATTTCAGTAAAGTACCATTGGCTCTAATGGTTTAGAAACTGTTGTGAACATATGATTTCAAATAAAACTGAGGATTAGACTGTATCTGTTCAACACTTCCTATGATTATAAGACATATTAATTCTGCCAGAATGTCTCTAAATATTTTAAATGACTAATGACTTTGAACTTTTAATAATGCTTGTTATTTTTTTTTATTACGATCTGTCTGCACGACTGTAATGCCTTTAGCGCTGCATTAACCAGTCCTCCCTTGTGTTCTCACAGTTAGTGCAGAACGCTGCAGCTTGAGTTTTAACAGGACTGGCTCTCTGCTCCGCTGTACATTTAGGACCTCATCCACTTTACACTCCTGTGAGATCACTGATGTCTGAGGGTCAGCTCATAGATTGTATAAATATGGATGATATCCGCCCATTGGTCCCCTATTCACCAATATTGTCATTACGAATGGGCAATAAAATGACCGTTACATCCAGGCTTTCCGGCTTTTACTCCATAGTAAAACAATAGTTTTTAGATAGCATAAACCAACGTAATTATCAAAAATTCACCCCCCCCAGAGTTGTCGCGTAGTAAAAACTTAGCTCTAGAGACCGGAGCCATCTTTTGTACCAGGCTGTAAACATGATTTTTTCTCTTGTAAAGTCGCCATTGGGTTTCTCCTTATATTTCCGCTTTTGGAGCCTGCCCTCTGGTGGACGGAGGTATATTGCTGTATTTCGCTGTAAAATTGCCGTATGGCGGCGCCCTTACACGACGACCATTTAAGAGGTTCCCTGGGAGAGGCTTGGGTCAGCTTCAGCTCGTGTTTTAAGACGAGACTTAAAACCAGAGACCTTCTCTGTGGTCGGCCCTAAACTGTGGAACGTCCTTTTAAGACTTAATTTTACTCTTTGGATTTGAAGTTATTGTGAGAGTTGTATAATATATATATATATATATATATATATATATATATATCTTATGCATATCTATTATATCTAACATAAGACGAGTTGCAAAGCGGCAGCGGGTGAGGGAGGACCCGCTGCCGCTTTGCAACTCGCGCTAGCTTCCGTGTCCCTGGAAACTGCATCAACCCTCCCCCGCCCCGTGTCGCCTTGCCTTACCGTAGTGGCAGAGCGGCAGCGGGTCCTCCCTCACCTTCCTTACAGAAGCCGATGTGTGAAGGAAGGCGCGAAGGAAGGCGCGATGCTGCTGTACTGTGTCACCGCCGTATGCTATTTGAGGATAGCATGTAGTAGGCGGTGTTACAGTACACAGCAGTGCACATGCCCTTCACTCCAGTCATATAATTCAAATATTATTCTGTTATACTTTATTAAATATTTTATTACACTATTTGGTTCAGAATATTTTTTTTTCCTATTTTTCTCCTCTAAAAACCAGGTGCGTCTTATGGTGCGAAAAATACGGTATATTTCATGTTCATGTTTATGTTTTGTTTTTCAGGCTCCAGGACACAAGTGTTCATACAGACCAAACAGGAGCTACTCATGGACGTCAGAGAAAATGTTCATGTAGGAGATGGAGACACGTTTTATTGGAGATTAAATAACAGCGACAATATAGTAAGACTGGTTACAAACACAGTCATCATCTTTGAAAACTTCAAAGGGAGAGTGGAGTTTTTCAAACATAATCATTCTTTGATTCTGAAAAATGTACAACTGACTGATAGTGGGCTCTACACATCTGTTGTTTCTGGAGACATAGATAAAATATACAGTGAATATGATGTCACTGTTAGAGGTGGGTTCAAATACATTATTATGCACAATATTATATTTATCTTATTTATCTAATGTTAATATTATAATTCCAGACCCAGTTTCTCCAGTGAAGCTCACAGTGGACTCTGTGTCCAACAGTTCAGAGTCCTGTAACTTCACTGTGAGCTGCAGAACTGAGGACGTCCACATGAGGCACTCTTTCACCTGTAACAACCAGATCTGTGACAACAAACAAGAACACACAGAGACCACTCCCTCTGCAGCTGCTCTTCATCTTTATCTGTCTAACGTGGCCATCATCTGTAACCATAGCAACCAGGTCAACTGGACCCAGAACATGACGGACATTCAACAGATTTGTTCACGAAACGGTAATGACTATGAAAATAACAAACTTTTTCTCTTTGTCATAAATGTTATTAATTTTACTTGTTGCTTTGAAGAAATGACTAATGTGTTGTTTTTCTTTATAAACAATGAAAATTCTTCAAAAGATGCCACTGAGACTGCGGCTGCTGTTGGTGCTGTCCCTGGTGTAACAGTTGCACTAGTTGCAATAGTTCTATTTTCTATGTAAAAAAGACAATGTGCAAAAGCTCATTACTTTTCAGTTTTTTTTTTCTGCTGTAGAGAGTTTTCTGAATCTCTGTAAGGATTAAAGTGACACATGACCGTGTTCTGTACAAATGCAATGTTGGGTGTGCAGTGGCTCAGTGGTAGAGCATTCGTCTTATAACCGTAAGGGTGGTGGTTTGATTCCTGCTCTCCCCACAGTTCATGCTGTTGTTGTGTCCTTGGGCAAAACACTTAATCCCCCTTGCTTTCAGTGGTGGTCCAGCTGTAACACTGGTGAATAGAAGCTTAACATAAATAGCTTTGGATAAAAGCATCAGCTAAATGTAAAATGCAATAATAATCTCTCTGGCCTCTCTCTTTTTAGAAAGCATGGGGCAGTTAAAATTACCTCCACTTGGTCACATGACAAGTGCTTCTTTAAAGTTACAAACTAGTGAAATTGCCATTAGTTTAAACAATGAATAAATAATGCTTTTAATTTACAGAGTTCCAACAAAGTGACTAGTGTTGTACAAAAAGAAAGTGCAAAGTGTTATTTGAGATTTGAAGTAGAAACACCTGAAATAACGTTCTGCTGAATGTTTGAAAGTTTTTCTCTTCATAAGTGATAAATGTTGCAAAATAAAAGCATTAGAAACATAAATTATTACCTACGCACAGCATGCATTTTCTGTTTGCCGTCTAGAGTTTCTGCTGAGTTACCCCTGAGAGCACAGTGTGCATCAGTTTATGTTAAAGAATGATGGCGGCACCTTGTGGATAAATTGCAGACTTCTGTTGCTGCCCTAATTCCCTTCGTTTGGACCTGTACATGTCGCAGAGGTGACTGTGTTTAAATGCATATTAAATTTTTAATTAGGTCCATATTTTAGTTACACTTGATTGAGCATGTATATGATGTAATAGAGATATTTATCAATTTATGTAAATTATCAATTAATATTTCTATTATCAAAATTATTGTCTCGTTGAATGTTCAAGGGGAGGTTAAAAACCTTCTTCTTTAGCTCCGCCTACACTACAACCTAAAGTGTTAGTTTTTTCTTTTATCCGCACTCTTTTTTTTTTAATGTTTTTAATTTTTTCTTATGTTTCTTAATAAATCTTGTAAATTGTCTTTTATTCCTGTAAAGCACTTTGAGTTACCCAGTGTATGAATTGTGCTATATAAATAAAATTGCCTTGCCTTGCCTTGAGGGCACCACCCAGAGCAAAGTTCTGGGAAACTGATTATATTTACTAAGTCTCAATTAATCTGAAGGAATAGAATTCTCTGTTTACGAATATGTCTTATATAAACATTAAAACACCAAATCCAAATCTTTAAAGTTTTATGGGATTTTATTAAAGATTACACAAGGGAATAATGAGGAATAAAATAATGGGAACATAACACGTAATGAGAATAATGATTAACACAGAACAATAAACAATAACATTTATATGGAGTTAGTTTTGTGTCTTTATTACATGCGAGAAAATAAAAGAATCGAAAAAAAAAAAAAGATCTGAGAGGAAAAAAAAAGTTTGAGAGAAAAAAAAAAAGATCTGAGAGAAAAAAAAAAAGTTTGAGAGAATGTGTTTTCACATAGAACATAAAAAATATACATTTGAAAAACTCTCAAATATATTTTTTGCTATCAGTGTGAAAATATTTTCTTTTAAAAAAAAAAAGTGTTTCTCTCGAAACGCTTTTCTTTGCTCTTGATTCAATTTCTTTCTCTCGTGTCAGGATTTTGCTTTCACTGTGAGAATTGTGTCAGGGGCGGGGCCGCGTTCCTATTGGCCAGTCGGGTGAGTATCGTCTTGTCTTGGTTGACAGCAGCTGACAGCTGTCAGACTCGCAAAGATGTAGACTTGAAGGAAGCTAGTAGCTTTGCTACGGAGCGGTCCTTCTAAGTGGAGCACATTTCTGTGCACACAGGGCTAGAGCCTTATCAGTTTGTGCCACTGGCTCAAACCGCGGTCTCAACAACTCCCAAAGTTAAAGAGTGAAGTCTTGCAGCACAAGAGAGAATAGGGCCAGTGATAAAACGTTAGCATTGTCTAATTTAGGCTAATGCTTAGCAAATGCTAACAAAGTTTCAGAAATTGCAAACCTATGCATTTAGTTTGATTTTGGTAATTAGTGTTAATTACACACAAAACAGAGATTTCAAGTCTCTCTCTACAACTGTTAACTCTATAAACTCTTGTCTTGCAGCTCACTGGTCCTGGGAGAAAATGTGTTATAGAGAGATACTCAAGGTATAGCTATGAAATAAGACCAGTGTCAAGTCCAGTTAATTTAATAAGTATTATGCACAAAAGACACAACTCTAACCAAATATAATAGTTACATCCAAAACAAAGTAGTGATAAACATTGTTTCTCATGTTGTAGGTAATGCACAGGTGTGACAGGTTGGTGAGTCGGCTGCATAACAGTCCATCCAGACTTTGAGGCAGTAGCACTAAACCCCTGTGTTACAGGCTCTAACACTTGTAATGTAGTGTTACACTTATCTTCAGTTTTTTGGTGAGAGGTGGTTAAACAGGGTAGTTCCAGGAAGAAGAGAGCAATGTTTTTATAAATAAGTACATTTAATGTTTTACCCTCCACTTACACATACTGTACATGTGCACCAGCTCTTTCAGCGGTTATAGACACCTGTCTGCTGCAGTGTGGTCAGGTGGAGCTGGGGAGACCTGGGCCAGCAGGTACAGGTCATACCTCCTTGTGCTGTCCTTTACAGACGATTCCAATACTGGATTTATAAATATAGTTGGTATATAAAAATTTTAAATATGAAGAAACAGTTATACCTGAAGTTACACACAAAACAATTGTTTAAAAACATGCATTATAAAATCAGCTATAAAACTCAAAATGAACATGAATCAACATAAACATTTACAAAAGAATGTCTAAATGACACCCTTTTCTCAAACTGCCTTTCCATAATTCTTATATTCTTTAGAGATTGTTCTTACAGTAAGCATTTTATATTGATATAATATTTTATATATACACACTTAGTTTAAATAAAAATAAATGTCATAGTAGTACCTCATACATCATTTCAAGGCAGGTCCAAACTTTGTAAATGGTGCACAGTCAGGACAGAGGCTTTTTACTTTGTGTTTGAAAGTCACTGTCAGTTGCACTTATTGGAGCGAAGATGGTGAAAAGCAAGAGCCAGTGTTACACAGGCTGATCATAACTTCATGAGCTGTTCATAAGTTTTTAAGAATCTTGAGTGTGTTCAACAGTGTATTAGTGTTTACATTAGTCTAAATGTAGTCAGCAAAGTAAAGCTAAGTCTCAGAAACTATAGAGCTAACTGCAGTTTTCAGAGTCTGAATCCAAGATGATAGACAGCAGCAAAGTTGAAGGATGAAGTATCTTCAACAGTGAAGTGACGCAGGAACAGTTACCAGGTCCTGAAAATAAAATAAACATATAAACATGATTTTATTTTTTAAATTAGATCATTTTAATGACAATAAAATGATAGATTATCACACATCTCATGTGTTCTTGTTAGAGTATTTAAAACAAGTAATAGCACTTTAACAGTAAAACAAACAAAACAAACTAAAGAATGGGAATAAATGCATTACCTTCAGCAATGGACACCTCACACCGTTTCCTCATTATTGGAGTAGAGCTAGTCCTGGGACACTCCGGCAGCTCCATCAGTGTCTGTGTCACATGACACACTCCTATTAGGCGTTCTGGCCTGGGCGGCTGCAAAAACAAGAGTTTAACAATGATTTGTTATCTTGATTATATGATGAGACCCAAACATCTACTGTAGGTCCACAACTCACAAAAACTGCACAATCCCTAAAAGATGCTCTGCCTTTGCACAATCAGCCTTTTCATTTCAAACCATCAAACAATGGAATCAGATCCTAGGCAATTGGGCAACCTGGCCATTTCATACTGGACGGAGCTGCGCTCAATCTGACTTCCTGTGGGCCTGGAGGAATTGGCCATTACACACTGGCTGCCCTGTCGCTGTTCTTGTGGAGGACTTACTGACGAAATCAGGGCGAGTAGCTGCCCCTCTTCTGTGTCTCAGCTGAATTTAACTGGAAAGGGATTTTAGTTTAGATGTACAAACATATTTAAAATAACTATCTTGCTCCAATGTACTTAACTAAAAATAATTTTCAATGGTTTACCTGTGGTTGGTTCCCCATGCTGGGATTAAAAAGAAAAAATAATTACCATGACAGTACAGGCACAAACATATTTTTGGGTTGCTAATTTAAGAGTTAGTCCTAGACCTGCAATTTACCTTGTCAGCTCTAGACCTCGGCTAGATGGTAAAAATATTTAGAATAAGCCCCGTGTAGCTGAGTTTGCGAGCTATACATGCAGTGTAGACTGCGGTCAAGCCATCCCCGTTTCGCAAAACACCAGTCAAGCCAGCCCCGTCTTTATTTCGGAGTGCTCCCGTATTAGCTGTTTTACGGTAATGCAAGGAAACAGCGCCTAGACGTCCTCCCGAACTGATGAATGTTCGTTTTTTACATTTTTCAACTTACAAAGAATCTGATGTAGCATTTCAAAATAAAAGCCCCCTGAAAATTCATAATTTTATTTAATATTTCACCAACTTTACATTTGGTTTTATAGAAAACTACTAATTGCCAAAGGGTCATTCCACTTCTGGTGTGTAGCAGAGGACCTCCTGTTGCTCTCCAGGAAATTTCAGAAGAATCTGATGTAGCATTTCAAAATAAAAGCCTCCTGAAAATTCATAATTTTCTTTAATATTTCACGAACTTTACATTTGATTTTATAGGAAACTACTAATTGCCAAAGGGTCATTCCACGCCTGGTGTGTAGCAGAGGACCCCCTGATGCTCTCTAAGAAATTTCAGAAGAATCTGATGTAGCATTTCAAAATAAAGGTCAAAGAAAAATTCATAACTGGTAGGAATTTCTCACCAAATTTTACATTTGATTTTAAAGAAAACTACTAATTGCCAAAGGGTCATTCCACTTCTGCTGTGTAGCAGAGGACCTCCTGTTGCTCTCCAGGAAATTTCAGAAGAATCTGATGTAGCATTTCAAAATAAAAGCCTCCTGAAAATTCATAATTGTCTTTAATATTTCACGAACTTTACATTTGATTTTATAGAAAACTACAAATTGCCAAAGGGTCATTCCACGCCTGGTGTGTAGCATAGGACCTCCTGATGCTCTCTAAGAAATTTCAGAAGAATCTGATGTAGCATTTCAAAATAAAAGCCTTCTGAAAATCAATATATTTTCTTTGATAGTTCACCAACTTTACATTTGATTTTATAGAAAACTACAAATTGCCAAAGGGTCATTCCACTTCTGGTGTGTAGCAGAGGACCCCCTGATGCTCTCTAAGAAATTTCAGAAGAATCTGATGTAGCATTTCAAAATAAAGGTCAAACAAAAATTCATAACTGGTAGGAATTTCTCACCAAATTTTACATTTGATTTTAAAGAAAACTACAAATTGCCAAAGGGTCATTCCACTTCTGGTGTGTAGCATAGAACCTCCTGATGCTCTCTAAGAAATTTCAGAAGAATCTGATGTAGCATTTCAAAATAAAAGCCTTCTGAAAATCAATATATTTTCTTTGATATTTCACCAACTTTACATTTGATTTTATAGAAAACTACAAATTGCCAAAGGGTCATTCCACGCCTGGTGTGTAGCATAGGACCTCCTGATGCTCTCTAAGAAATATCAGAAGAATCTGATGTAGCATTTCAAAATAAAAGCCTTCTGAAAATCAATATATTTTCTTTGATATTTCACCAACTTTACATTTGATTTTATAGAAAACTACAAATTGCCAAAGGGTCATTCTACATCTGGTGTGTAGCAGAGGACCTCCTGATGCTCTCTAAGAAATTTCAGAAGAATCTGATGTAGCATTTCAAAATAAAGGTCAAAGAAAAATTCATAACTGGTAGGAATTTCTCACCAAATTTTACATTTGATTTTAAAGAAAACTACTAATTGCCAAAGGGTCATTCCACTTCTGGTGTGTAGCAGAGGACCTCCTGTTGCTCTCCAGGAAATTTCAGAAGAATCTGATGTAGCATTTCAAAATAAAAGCCTCCTGAAAATTCATAATTTTCTTTAATATTTCACGAACTTTACATTTGATTTTATAGAAAACTACAAATTGCCAAAGGGTCATTCCACGCCTGGTGTGTAGCATAGGACCTCCTGATGCTCTCTAAGAAATTTCAGAAGAATCTGATGTAGCATTTCAAAATAAAAGCCTTCTGAAAATCAATATATTTTCTTTGATATTTCACCAACTTTACATTTGATTTTATAGAAAACTACAAATTGCCAAAGGGTCATTCCACTTCTGGTGTGTAGCAGAGGACCTCCTGATGCTCTCTAAGAAATTTCAGAAGAATCTGATGTAGCATTTCAAAATAAAGGTCAAACAAAAATTCATAACTGGTAGGAATTTCTCACCAAATTTTACATTTGATTTTAAAGAAAACTACAAATTGCCAAAGGGTCATTCCACTTCTGGTGTGTAGCATAGGACCTCCTGATGCTCTCTAAGAAATTTCAGAAGAATTTGATGTGGCATTCCAAAATAAAAGCCCCCTGAAAATTCATAATTTTATTTAAAAATTGACCAAATTTAGATTTGATTTTATAGGAAACTACTAATTGCCAAAGGGTCATTCCACGCCTGGTGTGTAGCATAGGACCTCCTGATGCTCTCTAAGAAATTTCAGAAGAATCTGATGTAGCATTTCAAAATAAAAGCCTTCTGAAAATCAATATATTTTCTTTGATATTTCACCAACTTTACATTTGATTTTATAGAAAACTACAAATTGCCAAAGGGTCATTCCACTTCTGGTGTGTAGCAGAGGACCTCCTGATGCTCTCTAAGAAATTTCAGAAGAATCTGATGTAGCATTTCAAAATAAAGGTCAAACAAAAATTCATAACTGGTAGGAATTTCTCACCAAATTTTACATTTGATTTTAAAGAAAACTACAAATTGCCAAAGGGTCATTCCACTTCTGGTGTGTAGCATAGAACCTCCTGATGCTCTCTAAGAAATTTCAGAAGAATCTGATGTAGCATTTCAAAATAAAAGCCTTCTGAAAATCAATATATTTTCTTTGATATTTCACCAACTTTACATTTGATTTTATAGAAAACTACAAATTGCCAAAGGGTCATTCCACTTCTGGTGTGTAGCATAGGACCTCCTGATGCTCTCTAAGAAATTTCAGAAGAATCTGATGTAGCATTTCAAAATAAAAGCCTCCTGAAAATTCATATTTTTCTTTAAAAATTTACCAAATTTAGATTTGATTTTATAGGAAACTACTAATTGCCAAAGGGTCATTCCACTTCTGGTGTGTAGCATAGGACCTCCTGATGCTCTCTAAGAAATTTCAGAAGAATCTGATGTAGCATTTCAAAATAAAGGTCAAAGAAAAATTCATAACTGGTAGGAATTTCTCACCAAATTTTACATTTGATTTTAAAGAAAACTACAAATTGCCAAAGGGTCATTCCACTTCTGGTGTGTAGCATAGGACCTCCTGATGCTCTCTAAGAAATTTCAGAAGAATTTGATGTGGCATTCCAAAATAAAAGCCCCCTGAAAATTCATAATTTTATTTAAAAATTGACCAAATTTAGATTTGATTTTATAGGAAACTACTAATTGCCAAAGGGTCATTCCACTTCTGGTGTGTAGCAGAGGACCTCCTGATGCTCTCCAGGAAATTTCAGAAGAATCTGATGTAGCATTACAAAATAAAAGCCCCCTGTAAATTCATAATTTTCTTTAAAGATTTACCAAATTTTAGACTGGATTTTATAGAAAACTGATTTTCAGAAGGCTTTTATTTTGAAATGCTACATCAGATTCTTCTGAAATGTCTTGGAGAGGATCAGGGGGTCCTCTGCTACACACCAGAAGTTTAATGACCCTTTGGCAATTAGTAGTTTCCTATAAAATCAAATGTAAAATTTGGTGAGAAATTCCTACCAGTTATGAATTTTTGTTTGACCTTTATTTTGAAATGCTACATCAGATTCTTCTGAAATTTCTTAGAGAGCATCAGGAGGTCCTCTGCTACACACCAGACGTGGAATGACCCTTTGGCAATTAGTAGTTTTCTATAAAATCAAATGTAAATTTGGTGAAATATTAAAGAAAATTATGAATTTTCAGGGGGCTTTTATTTTGAAATGCTACATCAGATTCTTCTGATATTTCTTAGAGAGCATCAGGAGGTCCTATGCTACACACCAGAAGTGGAATGACCCTTTGGCAATTAGTAGTTTTCTATAAAATCCAGTCTAAAATTTGGTAAATCTTTAAAGAAAATTATGAATTTTCAGGGGGCTTTTATTTTGGAATGCTACATCAGATTCTTCTGAAATTTCTTGGAGAGCATCAGGGGGGTCCTCTGCTACACACCAGAAGTGGAATGATCCTTTGGCAATTAGTAGTTTTCTATAAAATCAAATGTAAAGTTGGTGAAATATTAAAGAAATTTATGAATTTTCAGGGGGCTTTTATTTTGTAATGCTACATCAGATTCTTCTGAAATTTCCTGGAGAGCATCAGGGGGTCCTCTGCTACACACCAGAAGTGGAATGACCCTTTGGCAATTTGTAGTTTTCTATAAAATCCAGTCTAAAATCTGGTAAATCTTTAAAGAAAATTATGAATTTACAGGGGGCTTTTATTTTGTAATGCTACATCAGATTCTTCTGAAATTTCTTGGAGAGCATCAGGGGGGTCCTCTGCTACACACCAGAAGTGGAATGACCCTTTGGCAATTAGTAGTTTTCTATAAAATCAAATGTAAAGTTGGTGAAATATTAAAGAAAATTATGAATTTTCAGAAGGCTTTTATTTTGAAATGCTACATCAGATTCTTCTGAAATTTCCTGGAGAGCATCAGGGGGTCCTCTGCTACTCACCAGAAGTGGAATGACCCTTTGGCAATTTGTAGTTTCCTATAAAATCAAATGTAAAGTTGGTGAAATATCAAAGAAAATATATTGATTTTCAGAAGGCTTTTATTTTGAAATGCTACATCAGATTCTTCTGAAATTTCCTGGAGAGCATCAGGGGGTCCTCTGCTACACACCAGAAGTGGAATGACCCTTTGGCAATTTGTAGTTTTCTATAAAATCCAGTCTAAAATCTGGTAAATCTTTAAAGAAAATTATGAATTTACAGGGGGCTTTTATTTTGTAATGCTACATCAGATTCTTCTGAAATTTCTTGGAGAGCATCAGGGGGGTCCTCTGCTACACACCAGAAGTGGAATGATCCTTTGGCAATTAGTAGTTTCCTATAAAATCCAGTCTAAAATCTGGTAAATCTTTAAAGAAAATTATGAATTTACAGGGGGCTTTTATTTTGTAATGCTACATCAGATTCTTCTGAAATTTCTTGGAGAGCATCAGGGGGGTCCTCTGCTACACACCAGAAGTGGAATGACCCTTTGGCAATTAGTAGTTTTCTATAAAATCAAATGTAAAGTTGGTGAAATATTAAAGAAAATTATGAATTTTCAGAAGGCTTTTATTTTGAAATGCTACATCAGATTCTTCTGAAATTTCCTGGAGAGCATCAGGGGGTCCTCTGCTACTCACCAGAAGTGGAATGACCCTTTGGCAATTAGTAGTTTTCTATAAAATCCAGTCTAAAATCTGGTAAATCTTTAAAGAAAATTATGAATTTACAGGGGGCTTTTATTTTGTAATGCTACATCAGATTCTTCTGAAATTTCCTGGAGAGCATCAGGGGGTCCTCTGCTACACACCAGAAGTGGAATGACCCTTTGGTTTCCTATAAAATCAAATGTAAAGTTGGTGAAATATCAAAGAAAATATATTGATTTTCAGAAGGCTTTTATTTTGAAATGCTACATCAGATTCTTCTGAAATTTCTCAGAGAGCATCAGGAGGTCCTCTGCTACACACCAGAAGTGGAATGACCCTTTGGCAATTAGTAGTTTCCTATAAAATCAAATCTAAAGTTGGTCAATTTTTAAATAAAATTATGAATTTTCAGGGGGCTTTTATTTTGGAATGCCACATCAGATTCTTCTGAAATTTCTTAGAGAGCATCAGGAGGTCCTATGCTACACACCAGAAGTGGAATGACCCTCTGGCAATTAGTAGTTTCCTATAAAATCAAATGTAAAGTTCGTGAAATATTAAAGAAAATTATGAATTTTCAGGAGGCTTTTATTTTGAAATGCTACATCAGATTCTTCTGAAATTTCCTGGAGAGCAACAGGAGGTCCTCTGCTACACACCAGAAGTGGAATGACCCTTTGGCAATTAGTAGTTTTCTATAAAATCAAATGTAAAGTTGGTGAAATATTAAATAAAATTATGAATTTTCAGGGGGCTTTTATTTTGAAATGCTACATCAGATTCTTTGTAAGTTGAAAAATGTAAAAAACGAACATTCATCAGTTCGGGAGGACGTCTAGGCGCTGTTTCCTTGCATTACCGTAAAACAGCTAATACGGGAGCACTCCGAAATAAAGACGGGGCTGGCTTGACTGGTGTTTTGCGAAACGGGGATGGCTTGACCGCAGTCAGTGTAGCTAAGCATGTAGTGCAACAACCATACAAAGACTATTTTAAACAAAACTAGGTGGGACACTTTCAAACGGTATATCAATCACTGTCTAACGTTAGCTAAAAGTTAGTTGTAGGGTTGCCACCTTCCATGCATACTAACGTTAGTTGAAAGTTGTACGGGAGGTTGTATGAACAAGCAGTTACTCTTCAGGGGTGTTTTGAGGCTAGCAAGTGCAAAGGTAGAAACTAGCTCACTACTCACTAAATAAGGCGTGAAACTATCTAAATCAAAACATTAATTTGGCATTTGATTTAAACAAAGTATAAACCAGGTGAGTTTGCAAGTTTACCTAGCATGGCTGGTTAGCGGTCCGTGTATCATCCGATCATTCAATTATTCAATTTAATCTGGCAAACCAAAAACGAAATAACGAATCAATATTTTGTTTTTCTGTTTTTCTGTATGAACCAAATATGAAAAACTGATGTTTGTTTCATCGCTTTCAGCTCGAAACGGGAAATATAATAAACAAGGAAACCAAAACGAAATAATGGATCAAATTTACGTTGTTTCAATTTTTCTTTATTTGGTCCTGCTTGCTTTGCGCATGTGTAGTGGATAGTTTCAAAGTAGTAGGTCGCTGAGACCGCGGTGAAGTTAGATTGACGTTGGACGTTGGATATTCGGCTCCGCACTTTCAGCGGGAGGCTTAGATGTCTGTGTCCGACTAGTGCGTCATGGTTGCGGGGAACTTACTCTTGAAGCACCGCCCTTAGCACGGAGCAATGAAACTTAGGGACCGTCAATAAATTATGATCACGGAAGTAAATAAATAAATTCAATAGCTTCAAGATAAACATTTTTTTTGTTCACCAAACTACTTAAAAACAATAGATCTAATCTAGTGGCACCATGCGCAGCTCTTTTTTTCACTTTTATGTTTTTTTTGGATTTTATATGAATTTTATAAATACAAATATGGATTTTTTTCAATAGCTTTCAGGTCATGTGACCTAGTTTCTTAAATCCACTTCATATTCATAGCACTAGCCTAGTGGTACCATGCACACCACTTTTTTTTCTACTTTTGTCTTTTTTTTAATTTTATATCAATTTTTATGTACAAAATCAAGGAATTTCAAGGACATTTGTCTGATGTGCACCATGGCTCACTCAAAAGAGCACTCTGAAGACCTGCGATTAAGAATTGTTGATTTGTATAAAGCCGGGAAAGGTTACAAGTTAGAGAATTTGTCTACAAATGGAGAGAGTTTGGCACTGTTGCTTCTCTCCCAAAGAGTGACCATCCATCAAAAATGACAAGAGTTCAGCGCAGAATACTCATACTTACAGAAATCACTGGCACAGTCCAATATCTCTGTGCTTACATCGACTTTATGTAAAACACTGGCCAAGAATGGTGTTCATGGGAGGACTCCACGGAGGAAGCCACTGCTGTCTAAAAAAAACATTACTGCACGTTTAATGTTCGCAAAAAGGCACTTGGACAGTCCACAGAACGTCTGGCAAAATATTTTGTGGACTGATGAAACAAAAGTTGAACTGTTTGGGAGGAACACACAACATCATGCGTGGAGGAAAAATGGAACAGCTCACACCCACCGTGAAGCAGGTGGAGGGAGCATCATGGTCTGGGGCTGTTTTGCCTCAGGGCCTGGACAACTTGCAATCATTAATGGAAAAATTTATTTAAAAGTTTATCAGGAGGTTTTGCAGGAAAAGCTGAGGCCGTCTGTCAGACAGTTGAAGCTAAAAAGAGGATGGATGCTGCAACAGGACAATGACCCAAAACACAGAAGTAAATCAACTTCAGAATGGTTTCAGAAGAACAAAATACACATTCTTAGTGGCCAAGTCAAAGTCCTGACTTGAGCTCCACTGAGATGCTGTGGCATGACCTCAAGACAGTAATTCATGCCAGACATCCCATGAATCTGACTGAAGTGCAGCAGTTTTGTAAAGAGGAATGGTCCAAGATTGATCCTGATCGATGTGCCAGGCTGATCTGCAACTACAGGAAACGTCTGGTTGAAGTTATTGCTGCCAAAGGGGGGGCAACCAGATATTAAATGTGATGGTTCAGTTACTTATTCCTCCCCCTTCTGTCATTGTTTGCATGTTATCCTCATTAAAAATATGAAAACCTATAAATGTTTGGGTGGTTTTAGTTAAACCAGACACTGTTTTTTCATTTGTGTCATTTTGACATTTGATGGTGATTTTATGCAGAAATGTGAGAAATTCCAAAGGCATCAGATACTTTTTCATGCCACTGTATTAGAATCACACACACACATTTGAGGGGTTTTACTATTTACACTTTTTTATATAACCTTTTATATAACCAACACAGTATTTACAAGATAAGTCTTTTAGCAGTTTGCAAAGATTTCTTCTTGCTTAGCTATATCCATTTATGAAATAAACAGGAAAGTGTAATTTAACTACTACTACTACTACTACTAATAGCTATGTACATATAAAGTAAACATTCATTTGCACAAAGCACAATTCCATTCATTTTTCATTGTCTCTTCTTCATCATCCATCCCAATACACTCTACATGGAACCATCTGTCACAGTTGTCACACTCCATCTGTTGTATGATAAAGAAACACTGTAAATCTGGAAATTTAATCACTTTATCTATCAGTCTTTCTAGCTTACCCAGTCAGTGTTATTCTTGTTCCCACTTGCACCTGCAGATTTCTTTGGCCTGTTCGATGCATTGAAGGATTCTAAGAGCCATTTCTATGCGCTCTCTTGCCATGCAACTTTTTTTTTGTCAAACAGGATTTGGGAGTTCAATGGAAAGTTCTCCATTATTGCTCTGGCCATCTAAACAAAAATATCTTTAATAAAAGGTGTTTTGTCACAATATTATCAAATATTAGAGGACACAGCCTTTACAACTATGACCCCGCAGCTGTTTTGATCCTGTTGAAAAGGATGAGTCATTAGTTACTCCTCTTTTCCACTTCATGTCCATCCAGTCTATATTACCATCTTGCTTTTTTTGAGCCTGTAGGTATTCCCTGGATATGTATTTACACAGTTTGCATATTGTATTTCATTTTTGTAAGATGACATGTTAAAATAATTATGCCAGACTAATATATTAAAGTAATCAAGTTATTTGAGGTGAGTGCCATGAGTGCCTATTGAAAAAATAAAAAGAGTTTTTATATCAAAAATTCATAAAATAGACAAAAGTGGAAAAAAAGAGGTGTGCATGGTACTACTAGGCTAGTACTATGAATATGAAGTGAATTGAAGAATCTAGGTAACATAACCTGAAAGCTATTGAAAAAAATCCATATTTGTATATATAAAATTCATATAAAACCCAAAAAAACATAAAAGTGAAAAAAAGAAGTGTGCATGGTGCCACTAGATTATTTTAAAGTAGTGAAAATATTTTTTTTTATCTTGAAGCTATTGAATTTATTTATTTACTTCGTTCCAGTGGTCGTCATTTATTGACGGTCCCTAAGTCTCATTGCTCCGTGATAAGGGCGGTGCTTCGAGAGTGAGTTCCCCGCAATAATTACCCACTAGTCGGACCTCCCGGTGAAAGTGCGGAGCCGAATGTCCAACGTCAATCTAACTTCACCGCGGTGTTGCTGAGCGCCAAAAGCGGAGGGTCTGGTCCCAGTTGATCAAATTTTCCAGTTCAAATGGCACTCGAACCATACATGTCTTTTATTGAGGCCATGATTATTAATGGAATGCCATATCATGAGATATCAGTAAAGATGCGAGAAATGGGTGTCCAGCGTGGAAGCTCTGAGATCAGCATTCGGAGACTACTTGCCAAGCATAATATGCGTAGAAAAGGACACACTTCTGATTGACAACACACAGCCTAAGCAGTCCTTCAGAATGCTCTAGCGACCTACTCCTTTCCTTTGAAACTATCCACTGCGCAAAGCAATCAGGACGGCAACGTGGGAAATAGTTAAACCTGCTACACAAATAAAGAAAAAATGAGACAATGTAAATTTGATCCATTATTTCGTTTTGGTTTCCTTGTTTATTATATTTCCCGTTTTGAGCTGAAAGCGATGAAACAAACATCAGTTTTTCATATTTGGTTCATACAGAAAAACAGAAAAACTAAATATTGATTCGTTATTTCGTTTTTGGTTTGCCAGATTAAATTGAATAATTGAATGATCGGATGATACACGGACCGTTAGCTTTACTAGCGATTAGCAAGCAAATAATATAATACACATTCATTCATGAATATGAGTGCTATTTTTTAATGTTTAATCTTCAGTGATACTGAACTTGCTCAGCCAGCTGTGTGTCATCATCTTACCCAAACATTGGAAGTGTCATATGTCCATGCGGCATCTATGCAGGTGAACCGAACAATGGTGTAATGATTCAGTTTGACTCCCAAGACAAGACGATACTCACCCGACTGGCCAATAGGAACGCGGCCCCGCCCATGACACAATTCTCACAGTGAAAGCAAAATCCTGACACGAGAGAAAGAAATTGAATCAAGAGCAAAGAAAAGCGTTTGAGAGAAACACTTTTTTAAGAAAATATTTTCACACTGATAGCAAAAAATATATTTGAGAGTTTTTTTCAAAGTATTTTGAGAGAGATTTTTTTTCTCAGAAATAATTTTAAAAATTTCAAATGTATATTTTTTTATGTTCTATGTGAAAACACTTTCTCTCAAACTTTTTTTTTTCTCTCAGATCTTTTTTATTTCTGTCAGATCTTTTTTTTTTTCTCTCAAACTTTTTTTTTTCTCTCAGATCTTTTTTTTTTTCTCTCAAACTTTTTTTTTTCTCTCAGATCTTTTTTTTTTTCTCTCGGATCTTTTATTTTCTCGCATGTAATAAAGACACAAAACTAACTCCATACATTTACTGATTAGAACTTTGTGGAGGAAAAGGGAAGTTTTGACCAATTAAAACTCGGCTGGGGAGTTTAATTACCAGACTATTAAGAAGGGGTTAGAGAAAGAGATAGGTGAATTTATGGATATAATCGAAGTTCTGAATGGACCTTTACTCAAGACAGTGTACAGTTTTATAACGCCAAACATCAGTGTCATGTGCTCACTCACTCTAGTCGTACGGAGAGCCAGCGGTCCGGCCAAAAGGGTCCGAAGTGATGCTCCACAACTTTCAAGCGGCTGCTCCAGCTGGTTGTTGCCAAGCGACAAGATGGCGGCAAGTGTACGCTGACCCCAAAGGAGCCGTGGAGCTCCTTTGTAGGGTAGAGAAGGCGTTCTGTTACTGTCTTTGAGCGTAAGGCGGGACTCTACCCAGTTTTGGGGCAAGAGTCTTTTAACACAAAAAATGATCACTGAAAAAGGATCTCGAGAGTCGTTTTCTCTGGCTTAAAACGACTTTGCGGGATTTGGTTCAGTCCTGTACAGAACTACAAATTGCCTTCCGTCTCCTGGAGATGACGTCAAAAGAGTGTTTTACAAAAATAGTCAATGTGTAGGCTTGAAAGAGGAAAAATTCACATTTGCATGGCGTGTGCAACATGGCTAGAACTTTAAAAGCAAGTTAAAAGTTACAGAGTAGAGTCCACATGCGAGCAGGGTTGCTCAGGACAAGAAAAAGAACAATAGAAGAGAGAAGCAGAAGAGGCAAGAAGAAGCAAGGGGCAAATTTCCGGCGCGCACAAGGGTTTTGTGTGCTGCTTGAAAAGAGGCGGGTTTTCGACACGGCATCAAAAGGGGGAGTTACGTTACTGCTTAGGATCGTGGAAAATGTTTTGATCCAAACTACTTTTAATTCAAATAACCCTTTAAATTCCACAAAGTAACATTGAATTTTAGTTTTCCACAACTCATAAGCATACAAATACATTGGTACTGCAGGTTATACAGATAAAATGCATATTTACGCATGCTGACACACATAACCCATGTAACACTTTTATTACAAATGAAAGAAAACTGTCTTTTAATCCCGGTCAAGGGAGCAGCAAACTGAAATGACATGAACACATCAGCACAATGTCCTTTGTAAAACTTTCTTTTCATTAAGTAATCCAAATTCCTTGGTTGAGAGACTTAGCGTTGTTCGTCCATACCGTCACTAGATGGCAGTATGTGACCATTCCGAAGGCTCAGAGTCCTTGACATCAAAGCGTCTCGCCCTGAGGTCTGGACAGGGCTGGACTGGGACAAAAAAAAGGCCCTGGCATTTTTGCTCAGACCGGCCCAACACAATCGGTCAGACACAACCAACTAGTACACCATCCTTGTGGTCCGTGTAGATATGCATATCTACTGTTCCATTCCAAAAACCCCTACAAAGCTGAGAACTAAGTGCCATGGACCAGTGTACCAGTGCAAGTGGACCAGTGTACTCACTCTCTCTTGACAGACTCCCTGGTGATCAAAGGTTCCTCCCTGTCTCTCTCCTCCACTGCTAACTCAACGTGGCTTGACTATACATAAGGACAGAGAGAGAGAGCGGATTACAATTATTTGGAAGAGTTATTAAAAGTACACTTAGTAAGGATCCATTTTGGTTATATAGTCCTGTATTCTTGAAGAGCAGGATTTCTAGATGGACAAAGTGCTCCATGTTATAAAAGCTAGTTAACCCTTTAGAACCCAATAAAATGTGGATGTAGAATACTGCTAATTCTAAAAATAGATGTTTTTTTTTTCCAATGAACCAGACAGCAGAAAAACTAGTTTACAATTGCAAGTATAGGCTACTTTGTTTTAAAGAGCACAAACCCCTCTTTAATATGACATCAAACAAGATTTCCCTCTCATTGTTGAGATACTCCCCTTAGAAAAAAAAAGAAAACTAACCTATACTACCAAATTACTCACACAAAACGTCCTAAAAATATATGATATTCATATTATTCACTCACCGTAAATATTGCATATTAATGATGTTGGAAATTCATTAGAAACATGAGCAAATATCTACTTCGTTGAATATACAGCTAAACAAAAATATACAGCTTTCAAAATGCAAGGCGGGTTTTAATCCCCAAATAGCAACTGCGGTCAAGCCATCCCCGTTTCGCAAAACACCAGTCAAGCCAGCCCCGTCTTTATTTCGGAGTGCTCCCGTATTAGCTGTTTTACGGTAATGCAAGGAAACAGCGCCTAGACGTCCTCCCGAACTGATCAATGTTCGTTTTTTACATTTTCAGCTCTCAATAGCTGCGTCTGTTTTGAAAGTTAATATTCAGTTTTTTACCATAAATATATATTATTCACACACTCAATAATCAATTCAGTTTTGAAACTTTATCTTTTAAGTTTTTCTAGAGAAGCGCACGCCATTATGGGTATTAAAGGGTTAACATTAGAACAGTCAGCCAAAGTTGCAATTGAATAAGTTAACTCTGCTAACCTAGCTTATGCTGTGTTATTTGACTTTAGCTGACTGAGTGGCTAGTGCAGTGGGTGACAATCTGACAGACTATATAATGGCAACAACGATGTAGCTAACATGCTTACCGTTTCAATTACACTCTCCATGTTTCTGCAAAATGTCGTCAGGTACTGTAGGCTTGGATACTGAAGCTACAGCACTAAACATGTCTGTTATTTTTGCACATGTTGAGGCATCAACCTCTAGCATTTTTATTTTTTTGGCCCGCAACTTCTCCGCACCCCCCCTGCACTTTTGTTTCTCCATCCTAATCCACAGATTTCTGGCTCTGAGCCACTAACTGCCTCTGACACAAGAAACAGAGGAGGAGGGGTGGAGCCTGTTAAGAGATGATTGGGCCAGCCCAGTGTCAGTATGAAAAATGAACCAATGGGCCGCTGTCCCTGCTTTATGGGCCGGTCATTGGCCAATTAAAAAAAAAAAATAAAAAATCATATTATATGGACCGGCCCCCAAGTGCGTCGGCCCACCGGGCATTTGCCCGGTATGCCAGATTACCAGTCCAGCCCTGGGTCTGGATGGTACCAATACACAGAAATCGTATTTCAAAGAGCCATAACTGTCAGATACTGGGGCCAGCGAGTCTAGTTGGTTGGAGATAACCTTGATCTGCTTCAGAATGGAACAAAACAAAGTCGTTAATTAGGGTTACTCCTGGGGTTTCTGTCCTTAGGAAAACAACTGGCCATCTGCTACAAATTAGCAGAGGGGTGTTAAACCGGGTCTTCTTCAGTAAAGCAAACACTTTCTGAGAGTCTGTGGAAAGGAATTTAAAGCATAAATTGTCAGTCCAGGACATTTAGTGTGGGTCGCTCCTGGTATCAATACAGTCCATAGATTGAACTCCTGGTCCTGGTACTAAAGTTGCTACAAGCAACGCACCCGACCATAAGACGCACCTGGTTTTTAAAGGAGAAAAATAGGAAAAAAAATATTCTGAACCAAATAGTGTAATCAAATATTTAATAAAGTATAACAGAATAATATTTGAATTATATGACTGGAGTGAAGGGCATGCGCACTGCTGTGTACTGTAACACCGCCTACTACATGTGGGGGACGGCGTGGCTCAGTGGTAGAGCAGTCGTCCTATAACCAGAAGGTTGGCGGTTCGATTCCCACTCTGCCCTGTTCATACTGTCGTTGTGTCCTTGGGCAAGACACTTAACTGTTGTATGAATGTGTGTGACTGTTGAGGTGTGTTTGGTGGTGGTAGGAGAAGGTTGAGCGCCGTTTGTATGGCAGCCCCCATCTCTGTCTGCCCCAGGTGTGAATGTGTGTGAATGTGGTGAGTGGAAGCACGATGTAAAGCGCTTTGGGTGCCTGAGAAGGGTGCAAAAATGCGCTATATAAATGCATACCATTTACCATTTACATGCTATCCTCCAATAGCATAAGGCGGTGACACAGTACAGCAGCATCGCGCCTTCCTGCACACATCGGCTTCCGTAAGGAAGGTGAGGGAGGACCTGCTGCCGCTCTGCCACTACGGTAAGGCAAGGCGACACGGGGGGGGGGCCCCGCTGCCACTCTGCCAGTATCTCAGGGCGTACTCACACTAGGCACGGTTGCCATGAACCGGGCCCGAGTACGATTGTCCCCCCTCCCCACTCCCCCTCTGGCCTGCACTCACATAGGGTTTCAGCATTCGTGCCGGAGCACGCTTACGTCATTATGGTGCGACGGTTTCGGGATAAACAGGAAGAGCGGCGCTCTCTGAACACAATGGAGTCCATCGCTCTGTTTTATTTGTGGATAATTTTGTGTCGTTTGGTACACGGTGGTCCACAGCCCTCTCACAGCCTGTTGTTAAACAGATTTGTCGCCTTAGTGGCGCGAAAATTTTCACGTAATCGTGCTGCTCGTATGAGGAGGTTTGCAAGGTACCAGCTGAACCTCACCGGCTCTCTTTACCCAGTATCTTCCTCGCCAATGTACGATCGCTAGTGAACAAAATGGATGAGATTCGACTCAACATGACACACAGCAAAAGACTTGAACTGTAACGTCCTTATCTTCACGGAGACGTGGTTAAATAGTGGAATACCAGACTCTGCTATTGAGCTCACGGGACATCATATGCTCCGCGCGGACAGAACAACAGATGGATCCGGTAAGACAAGGGGAGGCGGATTGTGTATTTATATTAACAAAGCTTGGTGCACAAACTCTGCTGTTGTTGGGAGCCATTGTTCAGCTAACCTAGAGTTTCTCATGGTTAAATGTAGACCGTTCTATCTGCCGCGGGAGTTCACCTCCACCATTATAACTGCAGCTTATATTCCCCCGGACGCTGATGCCAAGCTTGCTATGAAAGAACTTTATGCAGACATCAGTAAACAACAGACTATTCACCCGGAAGCAGCGTTTATTGTTGCGGGTGATTTTAATCACTCTAACTTAAAGACTGTGCTACCCAAATTTCATCAGAATGTTTCCTGTCACACCAGAGGGAACAAAACCCTAGATCATGTCTACACAAACATGGCTGGTGCTTACGTGGCGACACCCTCCCCACCTGGGACAATCAGATCACATATCTCTGTTCCTCACTCCCAAATATACACCCTCATCAACCGTGTGAAGCCATCAGTGAAGACCATCAAGGTGTGGCCTGCGGGGTAGATTTCACACTCCAGGAAAAGTTTCTACACACAGACTGGAGTATGTTTGCTTCCCAAGCCACCAGTGGTGCTCACACAGACATTGACTGCTACACTTCCTCTGTATTGGATTATATTAATACCACCATTGACAGTGTTACAACCCAGAAACAGATCACCACATACCCAAATCAGAAGCCATGGATGAATCAGGAAGTGCGACTCCTGTTGAAGACACGCAATACTGCCTTCAGATCAGGAGATGCACAAGCCTACAGCACATCCAGAGCAAACCTGAAGAGGGGCATCAAAAAGGCCAAGCACTGCTACAAGCTGAAGATAGAGGGACACTTCTCCAACTCTGACCCTCAACGCATGTGGCAGGGCATCCAGGCCATCAGTGACTACAAACCCACCCACTCCACCCCTGCAGCCACCGATGTCAACTTCCTGAATGAGCTAAATGACTTTTATGCTCGCTTTGAAAGAGACAACAGAGAAACTGCAACCAAGCTCAAACCCTCAGTTGACCACCCTCCAATCACACTCTCATCCACTGATGTCTGCAAGGCACTGAGCCAGATCAGCACACACAAGGCTGCTGGACCAGACAACATCCCTGGTCGTGTTCTCAGGGCATGTGCGGAGCAGCTCGCTGGGGTTTTTACAGACATTTTCAACCTGTCTCTTGCCCAAGCAGCTGTGCCAACATGCTTCAAATGCACTTCCATTGTGCCAGTGCCAAAACACTCTAGTCCAAGGTGCCCCAACGACTACCGCCCTGTAGCACTCACACCCATCATCATGAAGTGCTTTGAGCGGCTGATCCTGGAACACCTAAAAGACTCCATACCACCCACATTGGACCCGCATCAGTTTGCTTACCGCAGCAATAGGAGCACAGAGGATGCAGTTGCTATGGCACTGGCACTGCAGGTAATTGTGTATGCATAAACTATATACAGTTAACAATATTTTTCCATTCTGCTGCAGGACCATATGGATTCGGCAGAGATCTGCTGTGTGGTGGCAGCATGTTCTCAGCAGCTGGACAGACTGTGAGTGGAAGGCTAATTTCAGAATGAGAAGGACATCATTCTTGCAGTTGTGCAACAGCCTGCAGCCGCACCTTCAAAGACAGACCACTTCATTCAGAAAACCAGTGCCCTTGGACCAACGTGTTGCAATATGCATATGGAGACTGGCCACAAATGTAGAGTTCAGAACCATCTCCCATTTATTTGGGATTGGTCAGTCAACTGCTGTTAGCCAACCATGTAGCCTCTGCAATTGTGAAAAATTTGCTTTCCCTTTTCACATAACACAACCATGTGCAGTGGTGAAACAAAATAGGCTACCTTGTGTGTGTGTGTATAATTTATGGAAGTGTGTGGTATATATTGTAGAGGTTCGAGGTCGAATTATAAAGTGTAGAGGTTTGAGGTAGTGTTAGGTTAAAGTGCATAGTAAATATATGCTACGGTATATTAAACAACTTCTGAAAGCAAATAAGAGTATTAACAACAACAACAGCCTCATCCTGGCTTCAAATACCCCGCACAGAAGACGTTAGATTCATGAGTTTGTTTGGACAAGACCTCAGTCCCATATGCCTGAGAGAAACCTGCCCTGGTGCATAGACACTGCAAGACTGGGTGTTACATGATGAAATGTTATGATTAAAATACATTTTCATTTACATTTTCACTTCACTTTTCTCCAACACATAATAGCAAAGAATAATCATGAACTGAATTGTCAACTTTGTCAATTCTTTTAACATGCCAAGGGGAATGAATGTATTGTCATGGCTTTACTGTAGCCCAATGATAAAGATGTAATATGTTGTCATTAAAGTACACTTTTAAACCAAGGAGAACAGGCACAGATGATTTACACTTTGGAAGCAAAAGTTAAATTTACAACTTAGGTAAAGCCTAAATCAAGTCTAAGTGCATTACCACATTGCAACATGCATAAAATGAACGGTCTGCAGACTAGCATTTAGAGAAAATAACAGGTATGTACATTAAGAATCCAAAGAGTGACATTTCCCCTGTCGTGAAAAACACTAGTATTGCCAGAATCAAAAGAGAGTGTAGACTTGAGTTTTCCACACCAGACTAGTGTAAATGTCAGCACAGCTATAAATAATCCACTCAAGTACAGATTCATGTTGTTTTGGAGCGTTGCATGGAGCGTCGCAAAACCGTGACGTCACGCGTCTTCTTCCATGCTCCAGCACGGTTGGCGCTCACACTACATGCGAACCGCGCCCGAGCCCAACTAACCGTGCTCTGGCCCACCTCTTCCAAGCGGGCCAGGGGCGGTAATCGAGCCGCGCCGGCACGCTTCGAGCACTCACACTAGTCAAACGAACCGCGCTTTGGTGGTCAAACGCGCTCGGGCACGGTTCAAACTGGCTAGTGTGAGTAGGCCCTCAGTGGACTACTGAGAAGCCTGGACACGGGGCGGGGGAGGGATGATGCAGTTTCCAGGGACACGGAAGGTCCCGGGGGACCCGCTGCCCCCTCGCAACTCGGACCTTAAGACGACTTGCAGAGCGGCAGCGGGTCCTCCCTCATCTGCTGCCGCTCTGCAACTCGTCTTATGGTCTTCTATTCGGACCATAAGACGCAGGCACTTTTCCTCCCACTATTTGGTGAAGAAAAAGTGCGTCTTATGGTCCAAAAAATACGGGAGTCACAAAACGTGAAAACCCCTGGAGGGCCAATTCTGCCCCCCTGGGCCCCAGTCGGGGCACCCCTAGCCTATATTTTTTATAGATTTTTTAATATTGTGCCACTGCAGGTTTTAAATCTTCTGAGCAGCAGAGGGCGTGCTTTAGAATAAAATAGCAGATAGAGGAGATTGTTATAAATGTTTAGAGACTTATCTTTTACTGTCACCATGAATTGAGATATGACTATTTGTTTTTTTATTTTAATCAGCAGTGCTTCATAAAATCCTTGCATCCCACTGCATAATTGACCATTCCGTCTCGTCTGTTTCTATTTTCTGGAGTCTGGAGACTATCTTCAGCTGCTTCTACAACTAAAGATAGACGCTGATAGTCAACCTTTACAGTCAGTTCTTACCTTCTTGTCAGGAGGGAGTAAAATAGAAACAACAGTAGCACAAAGAGAAAGAAGTGTTAACCACTGTGGACACTGTGACTCTGATGAACGAGTAAATACAAAAATAGATTCTCTTTTTTCTCATTTGTGTGGTTTGTGCAATTCTGTCTAAGCCTGTTTTAGCTGGGTCAACTGTAACAGAGTTTATAAATAACTGTTGTAACTTAAACGTGAGAAAGATCTGCACTGGGGATTCCTCTTGATACTGTGCAGGAGGTGGGTGAGAGGAGGATGGTAGCAAAACTGTCATCATTGCTGGAGAACGACTCTCACCCCCTGTATGAAACGGTTTCAGCTCTGAGCAGCTCCTTCAGTGACAGACTGTTACATCCGAAGTGTCTGAAGGAGCGATACAGACGCTCGTTTCTCCCTGCTGCTATTAGACTTTATAATCAGAGCTGCTCCCAGTGAACGAGTCATCATGACACTCACTGCTGCTATTTTTTTCACTGCAATAATATGTGCAATTTGGTGTTGTTGTTTTTGTAGTTGTTTTTTTAGTGCAATCACTATATCACTGTAATACTTGATATACTTTTTTGTTTTTGTATATGCTGTATATATAGGTATATATACATAGTATATATACATTTTATATATCATGCTGTATATTATGTATATAATTTATGTTTGTAAAAATACTGTAAGAATTGCTGCTGGAACAGAGAAATTTCCCCATTGTGGGACGAATAAAGGATTATCTTATCTTATCTTATCTTATCTTAATAGTTTTATTAAAACAAGACACACCAGGTCCATTACCATGGTTACTTTCTATTTTGGAGCACAGGAGTTTTCTTGGACTTCTTGGAAAAAAAATACATAAATTAAAGTTTTGAAATGTTAACTGTTATGGCATCCTTTGTCCTCATTTAAATATATTAAATTCTCCTGGGTTGTAACAGTGCTCTTAAAGAAAAGTGACTGTACTTTTTCCAGCAGTGCTCAGATTGTCTTCTGTGGGCACTTGTAGACACAGACAGTGTTCTTCCTCTGGCTTTTATTGAGATTTAAATGTGTGTTTTTCAAAGCTAGACAAATACAAAGACTGTTATGTTGATTATACACGACTGGAAACACAGCTGAGACTGATGTGTTCTGTATTTTACTAAGAACTTACACAGCACTCATTTAATCTATATTTAAACAGTTTCTTGTGTAATATCCCGTGGTATTTACAAAATGAGGAACAATGTCTAAAATAAAAGAATTCAAAAGTTTAAAAGATGCAGCTTTGTCTTTCTGATGAATGTTTGCAGGTTTCCTTTCACAGATGTTAAATGTTGCACAATAAAAAAATTAGAAACATAAATTACATTCAATGCAGACCAGACGTGCATTATTACCTCTGTCTGCTTTTTAATGTTAGACATCTCTAGTTTAGTCTGAGGTGCAAAAAGAGGTGATAAACCACAAGATGGCTGACCACTCTACGGAAATACTGATGATAGTATGAAGCTGCAAAGACTTCACAAAGAAATACAAATAAACAAGTCAAATGATGGATATGTTTTTAATGTAGAAAACTGTTCTTAGTTCAATTAAATGTGCAGTTTTCTGTCACAGAAATGTCTTAATAATGCATTGTACTTATAGAGCACTTTTCAAGATACCCAAAGACACTTTACATATCCATTATTCATTCACTCCACAGTCACACACTGGTGGTGGTAAGCTACATCTGAAACTACAGCTGCCCTGGGGCAGACTGACAGAGACGTTTGAGCCTACAGCCTCTCCGACAATCATCAAACATTGTCACACATTCATCACCAGAGCCACAGACACTGGAGGCAAGGACACAACAACAGTATGAACTGTGGGTAGAGCAGGAATCTAACTGCCAACCTTCAGGTTATAGGACGATCACTCTACCTCTGAGCCACTGCTTGCACAAAGTTTTCTGGGAAACGTAGTTTGAGCCTCTTGTACACAGTACATGTACGGCTCTATAACCGATGAAATCCTCAAAACTGGACGGTTTTTTGTTTTTGACGACTGGCTCAGATTCTGATCAACAGTCATTTAAAGTTAAAGATTTTTTTTAATGTTGTACCACTGCAAGTTTACCATCTGAGCAGCAGAGGGCGCACTTTTGAATAAAATAACCTCATCTGAATACTAATGTATAATAATATATTTGATATAGTCACCTATTTCATTAATCAAAACAAAACACTTAACAGACAATAACTACACAGTATTTCATTAATTTACAAAACATTACTTCTACTTTAATAATCACTATTAAGTCATCAAAATGTTATTAATAATTTAATCTTATTTTATATCAGAAGTGTAGGTTTCATCTCCGCGCCAGATTGATCACAGCATGATTAATCGGATTGTCTCTGGCTCTGAGCTTTCATGGAGGTGAGTTTGTGGTCACCAGTAGAAACTGTCATGTAGAGACGTCACAATAAACCACTCGGTTTGCTTCAGGATTAACAAGTCTCATGAAAAAGGCCAACGTCAAAATGAGCACCTGACCCAGACTAACATTATTGTTATGACCTATTATATAAAAACATATATAAAAACGGGTTATAACCAGGAACTGCATTTTAAAATTTGTGTCAGACTTGACAAGATATAATCAGCATTAAATGTTATTTGTGGAAATGCTAACAAACCAATACAATAATAAAGTACTGTATAAATTTAGTGTCATTTTTAAAAAACCTTACATTCGGAGGTCTTCCTGTGTGTGAGTCTTCTCAAGAGTTAGTGCCACTTCCTGAATATCACTCAGTCACAATGTTGTATCTGACACTTTTTCTGTTGAGCCTCGCTTTAAGGTAAGATCAAACTGATTTTATTATTTTCATGTTTTCAGGTTGTGGCCAGGTTTTAGCTAGTCTCCAGGCAGCTTTGTAAAAGAACCTGAGTGTGACTAGACATGGCTCAATAAAGCAATTAAAGAACAATAAAGTTGAATCTAATCTAATCTAATCTAATCTAATCTCAAGAGTTTCAGTTAAATTTTGAAAATTCTGCAAAATATAAAAAAGTTAATTTAAAAAAGAATAAGCAACAAAAAGAGACACAAGTTACGCCCAGTTCTGTTTTTACAACATGATTCAAATGAGTGTTTATTGCCCAAACTTTTCTATAAATGTTATAATATCAGTATCATTTCAGTAAAGTACCATTGGCTCTAATGGTTTAGAAACTGTTGTGAACATATGATTTCAAATAAAACTGAGGATTAGACTGTATCTGTTCAACACTTCCTATGATTATAAGACATATTCATTCTGCCAGAATATCTCTAAATATATTAAATGACTAATGACTCTTAACTGGACAGCTGTCATGCCTTTTAAGCTGCATTAACCCGTCCTCCCTCGTGCTCTCACAGTTAGTCCAGAATGCTGCAGCTTGAGTTTTAACAGGAAATAAAACCTCAAATACATAACCCGTTCTCTGTCGTCCCTGCACTGTCCCGCTTTAAGACCTCATCCACTTTACACTCCTACCTCACTGAGGTCTGAGGGTCAGCTCCAGCTCATGGTTCTTAAGACGAGACTTAAAACCAGAGACCTTCTCGGTGGTCGGCCCTAAACTGTGGAACGCCCTTTTAAGACTTAAGACCTATTCTCTGGATTTGAAGTTAGTGAGAGAGTTGTGTGGGTCTCTGTTGTCTTTATTATTTAAATATTTTCTTAAAAGCTAGTAACTACTAAGAGTATTTTTTATTTATTGATTGATTTATTGCTCTTCTGATTTTCTTTCTGTGCTGTGCTTTGTAAACAAGATCTGAACTTCGTTTACACAGTTATAGGTCTCAGAAGGAACATGTGGTCTGTCAAACTAGTTTAAAAAGCAAACCATCCTGGCATTATTGCACTACGTGTCCTACTACACCATCCAACAGGTGATCAACAACAACAGCAATTGTGTAACACTAAAAGCCACTGCTCCACTCTCATCTTATTTATACATTAAACATTTACTGCCCATTAAAAGAGGAACCTGACAATAATGCACTAACACCCACATTAGTGTAGCACCATTTTAAACACATCGTCAGATTAATGAGAAGACATTTTTATACTCTGTGGCTTGTAGATGCATACCTGAATAGTAACAATAAGTTCTACAGACTTATTGATCCTGGAACAGAAGTCAAGTAAAAACCACAACAAAGGGCTTTCTGATGGATTCAAGTTAATGTCACATAAATCTGCAAAACAAAATTAAGTTTTGAGAAAAACAAAAAAAGCTGTCACTTTCTGGTGTACGTCGTCAAACTCTGCTTCTGTGCACAGCTGCTCCCCTGCCCCCCCTCGTTCCCAGTTCCTGGTTAGAGCTTTCTGATTGGTTCCCAGTGCAAAGTGGGAGGGAGGAAGAAGCACGTAGAGCAGCGGTCCCCAACCTTTTATGCGCCACGGACCGGTTCAATGTCAGACATTTTTTTCACGGACCGGTCTTCAAGGTGTGGCGGATAAATACACAAAATAAAATGTTACAAGCACCATAAAAAACTGTAATATTTTCTAAATATATTAATAAACGTGTTTTTAAATCCAGGGTGCTTGGTCTCCAAGTGGCGAAGCAGTTTTGAAGGCTTCATTGCCTCATAAGAAAGCCGGCCGCCGCATATTATGCAGGTTTGGTCCGTGGGAATCACCTGTCGCTATAAATCCATATTTTAAATTAGGACTCTTGGTATTGTCTGTTAAATGCAGCTTACTTTGTCTTGGAAGTCGTATGCTCTTCTTCTCCTCACTGGGTCGTTTCCCCTTTACGAAGAATCTTTCCAAAGACGTTTGTTTTTACTCTTTATGCTAGCTTGGAGGTTTAATTTTAGTGGCAACATATTACGTGATCGGGACAAGCGTCAAGAGTGACGGATCTAATAGAGGGAATCCGGTCATTTTACAAAATAAAACCTCGTTCAGACTCAAATAATAAATCAAACGGAAATAATGTAAGTTATTTATTCTTTCTCTGCGGCCCGGTACCAAATGACCCACGGACCGGTTCGGTCCGCGGCCCAGGGGTTGGGAACCCCTGACGTAGAGGCAGTGGAGCACTTTCCTCAACCATAGAAAAAGTTACAAACTGTATAAAGCGAGTAAAGTAAAATGAAACACGCAACACTTTTTGAGTGTTTTCATAAGCCTCACGCTACGTCCAAGAAAACCTCTGAGACGTCCACATTAATCAGCAAAAATGAGCCCGACATCTGTGTATCTCCCTCAATGGTGTCTCCTGGTAAGTGCTAACAAGCTAAAATTGCAAGCAAATGGATGACATTGCGAACAGTCCTGCAGACTGGCAACTGGCATTGCATTTGCATTTTACATGAATAAATTCTGAAGTGGTTACTATTCCTTTACTGATTAAAATGGGATTGTATTTGTGTGGGGCTTGATTCAAAGCAACAGTATCACCTTGATAACTGTGTATTGTATTGTAAAGTTTTCAATATAAAAACAGTTACTAGTTTTAAATAATTTAATTAAAACTGACTAAAGGAACCCTACAGTAGCACAACACTGTGCTACTGTAGGGTTCCTTCAGTTTCAGGACAGCCCTGTTCATCTCATAGTTCTGTTCAGTCAAATTATGAGTAAAATATATATATATATATATATATATGAATTTACATTTAGTCATTTAGCAAACGCTTTAATGAAACTTATATTAATATTCCATGCTTCTGAATATTAATATAAGTTTTATCATGTTTGTGATTTTTTTTTTTTAGGCTCCAGGACACATGTGTTCATACAGACCAAACAGGACCTACTCATGAACGTCAGAGAAGAGGTTCATGTAGGAGATGGAGACATATTTTATTGGAGTTTTAATAAAATCAACAATATAGTAAGATTTACAAACACAGTCATCATCAGTGAAAACTTCAAAGGGAGAGTGGAGTTTTTCAAACATAATCATTCTATGATTCTGAAAAATGTACAACTGACTGATAGTGGGCTCTACACATCTGTTGTTTCTGGAGACATAGATAAAATATACAGTGAATATGATGTCACTGTTAGAGGTGGGTTCAAATACATTATTATGCCCAACATTATGAATGTGTTATTTATCTACATTTACATTTACATTTAGTCATTTAGCAGACGCTTTTATCCAAAGCGACTTACAAGTGAGGATAACAATGGAAGCAATTTTAACAACACAAGGTACAAAAAGCATAAGTGCACAAAAAACTAGTCAGTTTAAACCCAGCGCAGTATACAATGCTAAGGATAAGAGAATTTTTATTTTTATTTATTTATTTATTTTTTTTTTATAGAAAGGAATCGATAGAAAGGAAGTAGGATTCAGTGTTTGTCAGTCAGGTGTTGATGGAAGAGATGTGTTTTCAGGTGTTTTTTAAAGATGGCTACAGAATCTGCTGATCTAATGTTAATATTATAATTCCAGACCCAGTTTCTCCAGTGAAGCTCACAGTGGACTCTGTGTCCAACAGTTCAGAGTCCTGTAACTTCACTGTGAGCTGCAGAACTGAGGACGTCCACATGAGGCACTCTTTCACCTGTAACAACCAGATCTGTGACCACAAACAAGAACACACAGAGACCACTCCCTCTGCAGCTGCTCTTCATCTTTATCTGTCTAACATGGCCATCATCTGTAACCATAGCAACCAGGTCAGCTGGACCCAGGACATGACGACATTCAACAGATTTGTTCACAAAATGGTAATGACTATCATGGCAAATATAATGTTTTAGTTCTCTTTGTTTTAAACTTTCATAATTTCAATTATTTTGAAGAAATGACCAATGTATTGTTTTTCTTTACACACAATGAAGATTCTTCTAAATATTCTTCTATTTGGATTGTTGCTGGTGTTGCTGGTGGTGTTGTAATCGTATGTTTTGTTGCTGCACTGTTTTACCGACCAAGACAAAAGAGTAAGTGTTTAAGCTCATTCTGAAGTTTCATGTAAGACTTAAAGTGACACGTGACTGTGTTCTGTACAAATGTAATAATGCAGAGGAAATACTAGATGTGGCACTAACTTTTGATTCAATTATTTACAGATAAAAGAGTAAACTTGGTAATTCCCCAGGTAAGATAGATCCTTTACACTTTTTCAAGTTAATGTAAAGATGTCAGCATTAAAAAAAGTCTCCAAACATAGATCATTTGCCAAAATTCTGTGTGTGTTGGCATTTCTGGTGACATCTGGTGTAGAAAGTGTAAATTACAACGTTCCCTCACACTCGTCCTTTTTAAAGCATGTGAACAGCTACAGTGACTTTCAATTGTTCCAAGTTTGATAAAAACAGCTGTGACTTTATATATTTTACAAAGTTTACACAGCCCTCTCTCTTTTTAGAAAACATGGGGCAGTTTAAATTACCTCCACTTGGTCACATGACAAGTGCTTCTTTAAAGTTACAAATATAGTGAAAAATTGCCATTAGTTTAAACAATGAATAAATAATGCTTTTAATTTTAAGTGTTCCAACAAAGTGACTAGTGCTGTACAAAAAGTGCAAAGTGTAATTTGAGATTTGAAGTAGAAACACCTGAAACAACATTCTGTTGGATGTTTGAAAGTTTTTCTCTTCATAAGTGATAAATGTTCCAAAATAAAAGCATTAGAAACATGAATTATAACCTACACACAGCATGCATTACTAACAGTGGCTTCTTTTTACTGTTGGCCGTCTTTAGTTTGGTCGAGAGTTTCCGAGGTCCATATGTCGACTGTTTAATTGCAGCTGTTATGATTTTAAACAACATTTCATTTTAGGTCCCTCCTGAGTCAGCTCTGAGACCTGGGGACACTTCTGTTTATTCTTCGACCTCTACCTACAGCTTTGTGAAACCTCACAGCGGAACACCACCAGCAGCTCCACCAGAGAGTCTGTCAGTTAAAGCTAAACATTTTATTTATTTTAGTGAAGTTTGTTATTATGATAAAACTTTAGAGAGACATTTGTAAAATAAGTGTTTTTCCACATAATTTATGATCATTGTATGTGATTTGTTGAAGCCTTTATTGTTTAAAGTTTAAAGTTTTAAAAAATTGTCACCGAAGCAAAATAAATTACGTTGTTTTTGCCGCAGCACAATTGCTTTCGGTTCAGAAGCACTCATTACACAAACAGCTGATCAAAATTAAAACCATTGCACGTCCAGTTAAAAGGACCTTAAGCCTAAACCTTTATTTACCCTTTGACTCCTCTTCAATGAAATTGTCCATGACCATACCAACAAATATGCTCGACCATCATTGTATCAGTAATTTCAGTCACACAACTTGAAGACCCCTGAAGGGCCAATTTTGGCCCCCGGGCCCCAGTTTGGGCACCCCTGGCCTAAGGGGGGGCTAAACAGTCTGAGCAGCAGAGGGCACACTTTAGAATAAAATAGCATCATCTTTCACGTGAATGTAAATTTGGTGAATTAAAATGTGGGAAACACTTTATAATCACTACACACTATTAATTTATTTACAAAGCAATACTTCTTACATAATAATCACCACTGAGCCATAAATATTTTATTAATATTTCGGTCTTAAATAAAAGATTATTAAAATTGCTCTAAACTTTTACCTTTTAGCATCTATAAACTTTTTATTTATAAATCCCTTGTTAATACATATTTATTCTTGCTGTAATATTGCTGAATAGTGTGTAATCATTATTAAGTGTTGCCAAATTGAGAAGTAAAATGATCCTAAAATGGAACCTTGTGGAACTCCTTTGTTATTAAAAACTTTACCTAAACCCATCTGTTAGTTGTTAGAAAATGTTTGAAAAATCAATTACATTATTAGTGTCTTCCAGGTGTTTCAAAATCTGACAATGTACAGTATAAAAACTTTGGTTGAATCATTAAAAAAGTGTTGTACAGATGTTATTAAAAGTTTAGTTGTTGCTGTGTCTTTGGATAGAATATTTTCTCCAAAATACTAAATGCTCTTATTTGATTGCTTTCTCTTTCACATGGCAAATAATTTTACATTTTGGTCATGGAATATTACATTAATTTGTTTGACTGGACCTGGTTATAAAGGACACTTAATATATCAGCTCTAGTGGATTCTAATGATCTGCAGAACACAGAGCTATATAAACATCTTTGTTGAAGTGTTTACATAAACAAACCAAAATGTCTGACTAAGTTAGAAAAGTTCTTGTTACGGTCCCTGTTTTGAGGTCTTGGGAATCAGATGGACACGTAACATGAAAGATGAACAGCGGCAGTGCTTAAAGCATGATTTATTTTACACAAATGTACTCACAAAATAAGCCAAAAGAGAGAGATGAGGAGCCTAGAAACCAAAGAGGAAATAATCAAACTAAGAATCTGAGTCTCTCCACTCTGAACCAAACCTATAGCTTAAGAAATAAATTGCATAAAACAATAAAAATATTTCCATTTCCCTGTCCTGTTGTAGAAAGTGAAAAAGACTGACTGATAAATATTAACGACCAGAGGAGAGTGACAGATTTAAAGCAGAGCTGAGTCTGAATAAAACTCAGTCAGTGTCAATGGAGTGAAATGTAGGAGGCACTGAGCAGCACCTGGAGGCCGACCTAATGCTTCATGGAAGCTTACAGTGTGTATTTAGTTTTCTTGTCCTACCTGTCGTCCTGGGACAGACTTGTAGAATGTCCCTCATGGTCTGGGTCCAACTGACCTGGTTGCTATGGTTACGATGATGATGGAGACCTCTTTAAGGTCAATTTGAAGAGAAGCTTCTCTATGTGAAACTCTAGTTTGTGCCTCATGTGGACGTCCCACTTTTCTGAGGCTCCTTTTGAAAAACGCTCAGGGTTTTCTGTGAAGAGTCTCTCCTGTGATCAGTGTGACATGTAACTGCTGCAGCTGAAATCTACGTTTACAACATGAAGCTGTGTTAATATCATTAATATATGCTTTTGAAGCATACTATGGAAAGTGGATTGTGATGTACAAGCAGCAGAGAGGACCCTCAGACAATTGCAGGAAATTATTTCAAAGAATCCTTTTAAACATCTAAGTAGTTACTTCCTGACTTTTTCAATAAGCGTCCAAGTAATAATTGCAGTAACACATGTGTTGTTACCTGTCGAGCCGGTCCACAGCAGGAATCCCAGGACAAACACTAAACCCACAGACATTGTAGTTACTTTAGGAGCACTTCAAACTCTTGTTGGTGACTTCTTTAACAGACCTCAGTCCTTCTTGTTTGTTTTTGTTTTCTGGAGTCTGGAGACTATCTTCAGCTGCTTCTACAAATAAAGATAGACGCTGATAGTCATTTCAGACGCAATGTGATAGAAACCACAGTAGCACGAAGAGAAAGAAGTGTTAACCACTGTGGACACTGACTCTGATGAACGAGTAACTACAAAAACAAATTCTCTTCTTTCTCATTTGTGTGGTTTGTGCAATTCTGTCTAAGCCTGTTTTAGCTGGGTTAACTGTAACAGAGTTTATAAATAACTGTTGCAACTTAAACGTGAGAAAGATCTGCAATAGTTTTATTAAAACAAGACACTGAGCCAGAGCCATGTCTCAACATTCATTCAGCACAAAAAGGGAAAGTTATTATTCTAAGTGTCCTTTTTACAGAGAGTAAAAGAGAAAAGAGAAAACTAATTTTAAACGGGTCTACAGTGTAATGTAAAACAAATAAAATAAGCTTTATTTGGAAATATATAAAAAAAGAAAGAATGATCATATATTGTATGATTCAAAATTAAAATATTCTAAACAGTCAGAAACAAATCATAATTGAGCAAAACTAATCAGACGAATATTTACAAAATAATGAAGCATTTGTAAATGTCTCTCACAGTGGTTTACTTTTTCTTTTTGATGCAGTCCAGGACGTGTACGCTAACGACAGCCGACACCATGAGGACGAGGACTTTAATATTAGATTAATGAATACAGTATGTTTAATCCATGATCAGGAAAGACTGCATGCTGCTGGTGTGTCCTCGTCCTACCTGTCGTCCCGGGACATATTTGTTAACACAGAGTCCACTGTGAGCTTCACTGGAGAAACTGGGTCTGGAATAAACCAGGAAGTGTCAACACACGACAGAGGAGACTGTATCAGACTGTTATAAATGTTTAGAGACTTACCTTTTACTGTCACCATGAATTTAGATTTGGTTATTTGTTAAGTTGTTTTAATCAGCTGTGCTTCATAAAGTCCACTGTCTGTCTTTGTTAAGTTCTTCAACGTCACAGAGTAGTTTTGTGGATTATATACAACTCGTTCACTGTGCTTCTCCTTTAGATGGAACTGACACTAACATCATGGATTGTAAATGAACATGGATGTTATCCGCTCATTGCTCCCCCATTCAATGATATTGACCACTTACCACAGGCAATAAAATGGCAGTTACAGCCTGGCTTTTTGGCTTTTACTCCATAGTAAAACAATTGTTTTCAGATAGCATAAACAAAATGAAAAATTCAACCCCTAGAGTTGTCACGTAGTAAAAACTTAGCTCTAGAGACCGGAGTCATCTTTTGTACCAGGCTGTAAACATGATTTTTATACTTGTAAAGTCGCCATTGGGTTTCTCCTTACATTTCTTTGGAGCCTGCCCTCTGGTGGATGGCGGTATATCGCTGTATGGTGGCGCCCTGACTCAAGGCAGGATTTACACAGAAAGCGTTGCGTTACTTCAGTGTTGTGTCTTACGCTGGCGAATCACTTTTGTTAGTTCGTATGACATTTTAAAACGGCTGCGTCTCAGAAGCGTCCCCGACACCACGCTATCAATAGGTTGGACTCCTATTTTTAAAGTGGCCTCTGCGAGCTACACCAGGAAAACACAGAAAATAGGCACCAAGTTTCAGAATAAACTTCCACTACACATTTAAAATAAAAGCTCACTAAAACATAGCAGTGATGTAAACATTGTGCTTTTGATAGTTTTTGTTGTCTGATCACCGAGCGAGCTCAAAAACAACCGTAAATATGCCTTAACTTTTCATTTGAACTAAAAGATATACATATATAAAAAAACTTTGTCCTTCACCCTCTGCGGGTGGTCTCTCATCCTTCGAGCTCGGGTCCTCTACCAGAGGCCTGGGAGCTTGAGGCTTCTGCGCAGTATCTTTGCTGTTCCTAGTACTGCACTTTTCTGGACCGAGATGTCTGGTGTTCTTCCAGGGATCTGCTGTAGCCACTCTTCCAGTTTGGGGGTTACTGCCCCGAGTGCTCCGATGACCACAGGCACCACTGTCGCCTTCACCTTCCAAGCCTTTTCCAGCTCTTCTCTGAGGCCTTGGTATTTCTCTAGTTTCTCATGTTCCTTTTTCCTGATGTTGCAATCACTTGGTACTGCAACGTCAACCACAACGGCCTTCCTCTGCTGTTTGTCCACCACCACAATGTCTGGTTGGTTCGCCATTACCATTCTGTCAGTCTGAATCTGGAAGTCCCACAGGATCTTGGTTCGGTCATTCTCTACCACCTTTGGAGGTGTTTCCCACTTTGACCTCGGGGTTTCCAGTCCATACTCCGTACAGATGTTCCTGTACACTATGCCAGCCACTTGGTTATGGCGCTCCATGTATGCTTTCCTGCCAGCATCTTACACCCTGCAGTTAAGTGTTGGATTGTCTCAGGGGCCTGTTTGCACAGCCTACACCTTGGGTCTTGTCTGGTGTGGTAGATTTGGGCCTCTATTGCTCTGGTGTTCAGGGCCTGCTCCTGTGCAGCCATGATGAGTGCCTCTGTGCTGTCCTTCAGTCCGGCCCGTTCTAGCCATTGGTAGGATTTCTTGATATCAGCCACTTCAGTTATGTTCCGGTGGTACATCCCATGTAGGGGTTTGTCCTCCCATGATGGTCCCTCCTCCAGCTCCTCTTCCTCTGTTCCCCATTGCCTGAGACATTCACTGAGCACGTCATATATATATATATATTGGGAGTAGAAAATGCAGCATGGTGTAAATAATAATAATAATAATAAACTTTATTTTATAAAGCGCCTTTAAAGGCAACTTCTCAAAGCGCTGTACAAAAACAAGCAATACAAAGTTCAAACAAAATTGACGCTATTAAAACAGACGCGAGTAACACGCGAGGCTTGTGCGACACTTTCTGTGTAAATTGGGGGACAGATATTAGTATTATGCAAATAGCTTAACATTTTTAATAATTTATTCTCTTTTGATGCCTAAGCATTTGGAATTTAAAACATTTTGTACCCATATTTTTTTCAAAGTCCACACTGTAAACAACAGTTTAACCACTTTGTCTACTGAACCAACAAAAATTTGATTTTGACCAAATTTTAAATTTTGTTTTTGGGTCAGGAACAATAAAAACGTTGTATCCTTGCCCTATTTACAGTATTGTATTGTTAACAAATCCACCAAATATGATAAATCCACCAGAAAATATCTATTTTTTCTTTTTTTTCTTTGTTTTAAATGAGTGGCTCCCGGAAAAACAGTAATAATTGAAAAACTATTAAGTCAGTGAGACTTTGTTAACGGGCTCTCTCTGAACTTGTTGGCAACACACCAGCCCCGGGTGGTGACCGGCGAGGACTTGCTGCTATAATGGTTTTAAAAGGTCCTCTCTTTCAGGTTTTATTAATTTAATGAATGCAGAAATAAGTAGAAATGTGAGTTTTGTCTTAGTCTTAGCCACAGTACTTGTTTATTAATGTATTTTCTGTATCGGCTAATCTTTGGCTCTGAGATAAAGTTAAGTCAGTTGTTATTTAACTCTGCGTCAGGAGATGCTGTGTAAAGAATAAACTGTGTAAAGAGGAAGTGTCACTTCAGTGAGGCTGTGGCACACCTCGGTTCGAACAGACAGCAGCAAGGCGACATGGACGTTACAGCTTTAAGTGAGTCTAAAAGTCAAAGTTTTCTTCTTAAATTTAAAATGATCAAATAAATGAAACCTGTTAAACCTGGTCTGTGCAGTGATGAACGCATTGGTGCTTCTGTTGCCTGCGTGTGTTCAAAATGGTGTTTCAGACAAAACAGGTAAGAGCTTCATGTTTAGTTCTACTAAAGCCATTTTGGAACATTTTTGTAAAAATGTATTTAGTCTATTACATTAGTTCGTATCTAACCTTGTTTTTGTCAAATTTGGGTCCAAGTAAAGGTTGGAAAGGTTGTGGCCAATCAATGGACTTATTTTTTCCTCATATCTTCAAAAAAATACAGTCCAAAATTAATACAATCAATTTTAGTCATTTTATTATATTTATTTGTTTGAATTTTCACATTTTTTTCACTTTTTGTAAGTTGTGTTAAACCTTGGTCGATCACTTAAGTGCACATTCTTTTGACACAAAAGCTTTCATTCTTTATTTTTTACTTCTTGTTGCAGAAAATGTCTTTAAGTCTTTGGGAGTTCAACTCAGTAGTTCATTTTTGTTTCTAAATTACAAGGTTAGAATTTTCATTGTTATAGTTTCCAAAAACCAGATTTTTAAAAAATACGTTTGTTTTTTTGTAGCCATTAAAACATTTTTTTTAAAAAGGGAAAAAGAACAAGATATGAAAATATGCAACAAACAATACAGTACCTCAGGCATCTTTTTTATGTTTGTGGAGGTTTCATAGTCATCCAGGAGATATTTATTCAAAGGTTTTAAGGATCTGGATGTGAAAAAAGGAGAAGATTACTAAACATAGTGCAGCAATGCAGTTACAGTTTTTCTGTCAAAATTACCCTCAGTACCCAAAATGTAAGTGATTGTAATTGTACTTTCTTCCAAAACAGCTTTTTATTTCCTTTCAAGGTAACGACTATGAGATCAGAACAGGCCAATCAGAGTTAGGCCCTGGCTTCACGTACATATTTTTAATAAACTCATACTCTTCTATGCGTTCGTGCCTTTCGTCCACGCGTAAATAGAGTTTTCAAGCTGCAAAATGAAACAGATCCTGTTAAAATAATTATTAGGTTTGGATCACAAACGAGATGACAAAAAACGTACATGTTAAATTTAGAAAAAGAACCAGTTTAATTCTTTTATTAAACAAATCAGACACATGCAACAATGGTACCTGGTAATTTGCTTAATATGTTTACAGTACACAAAGTTTTTATAGGTGTACATTATGCCTCTCAGCTCCAGATCGTGGATGGACGTGTAATGAGCTGACGTGTCAGCCATACAGTCAGATCCATAAATATTGGGACATTCTAATCTTTTTGGCTCTATACACCGCCACAATAGAATTAAAATTAAACAAATTTGAGGGTACATCCAAATCAGGTGAACGTGGGAGGCACATATACAAACTGTTGTAATTCCTACACCGTTCACCTGCTTTAGATGTAAATGCCCTCAAATTAAAGCTAAAAGTCTGCATTTAAAGCACATCTTGTTCGTTTCAGTTTAAAATCCATTGTGGTGGTGTATAGAGCCAAAAAGGTTACAATTGTGTAGATGTCCTAATTTTTATGGACCTGACTGTAGATGTGAATAAGTTTACGTGTACATGCCACTAAGTGTACAGGACAGAGTGTCCCTGAACAGTGATTAGATGTAGTGCAAAGTGATGTCTTTGTCTTGTTTGGATTAGTCTGGCGCCATAATATGAGATACAGCTAAAGACATTTAGTCATTGTGTATGTGGATAAGCATAAACAGTAATCTGGACCAGGAGTGAGAGCATATACTACATAATATACAATTACTATGACAGATACAATGTAATTCCTAAAAAGCTTCCCAAAGTGAAGACTTTTCTAGACTATAGACAGACAAAACAGAGATGTAAGGATCTGCGCTGACGTTACAGCTTGCGTGTAACAACTGCAACAACCACAGCAGCTGTAAACCGGGTCTATTAGAACCAACATATCACTGCAGATATTGCACAACACATTTCAGGTAGTGTTATTACATCTATCTAACCATTAAAAATGGTTAAGTATGTTCAACCATTATTGTAGAATAATGGCAATTTAAGTTGCAAAATATGACATCCACGTGCCACGTGCCAAATCAAAGCCAGCCCCACCTTGATTTGCTCTAGAGATAACAACTCTTGTCAGTTGAGCTCAGAATTTAAAAAGTGTTTTGAAAAAGAGACAAAACATCTTCATCTTAAAAACTTAGTCCAGATTTCTTTCTTCAGGATGACCTGGATGACTGAGAGCCTTCACAGACAAAAGACAAAAGAACTGTGCATCTAAAGCCTTCAAATATATATACATTTATTGTCAGTATTTTGAATAGTTCTATCAGAGCATTAATAATGTTTTTCATCTGTTTTTGTTTGGTTAGCTGCCACCTTCCCTCGTATTGTCCCGTCCAAACTACAGCTCTTTGAATACAACGAACTTAATGTGACTTGTGAGGGTTTTTTCAACCGTTCGACCAAATGGAGAGTGATGCGGAGCGTGAAGACGGCAAACAGAACCTTGAGTAATAAAAGCCTTGTGACGTTTGGAGCTTGCCACATTCCAGCGTCATATTCATCAGACTCTGGAGAGTACTGGTGTGAAACTGAGGACAAGGAGAGAAGTGAGAAAATCAATATCACAGTGACTGGTACGTTCACCTTAACACAGCACTAACACATTTATGTAGCAGCATGTGCACAGACATTTTAATAAACATTTTCTTTACACACACAAAATATTTTATCCACATTTAAAGAGTGAAGGACGAGAAAGCAGGGCTCAGAGAATAGTCAAGAAAAACATATCTGAACTTTATTTGTGTTGCCTACAGCTGGTCCAGTTATTCTGGAGAGTCCTGTTCGTCCGGTGACGGTGGGGGACACTGTTGCCCTACACTGTATTAGTAAATACAACTCACACCCCAGAGCTGATTTCTACAAAGATGGCCATTATGTAAACACAGGCCTGACCGGAGAGATGACCATACACAGTGTCTCTGTGTCTGACACTGGACGATACAGTTGTAACATCTCTAAATCTGAAAGATCAGCAGAGAACATGCTGCGAGTGAGACGTGAGTCTGTCAAGAAATTATCTTCATTAATTCAAAAGAGCATATTTAAATGCACTAAACTCAATGAAATTCTTCCTTTATAATTATGCTGCTTATTATAATTATTAATATAACTATAATTTATGATGCCAGATATTATGACCAGATCTGGTTAAATACACTACTGCAAAAAAAATGTTTAAGGCAAGAAATACAGTTGTGCTCATAAGTTTACATACCCTGGCAGAATTTGTGATTTTTTCATCCATTTTCTTCAGAGAATATGAATAATAACACAAAAACCTCTCTTTCACTCATAGTTAGTGTTTGGGTGAAGCCATTTATTGTCAAACAGCTGTGTGATCAATGATCAATGTTTTTCATACCCCAGTTCTTAATACTGTTTATTGCCTCCTTTAACATCAATGACAGTTTGAAGTCTTTTGTGGTAGTTGTGGATGAGGCTCTTTATTTTCTCAGATGGTAAAGCTGTCCATTCTTTTTGGCAAAAAACCTCCAGTTCCTGTAAATTCTTCCTTTGAGTGGCTCAATGATATTGAGGTCAGGAGACTGAGATGGTCAATCCAGAACCTTCACTTTATGCTGCTGTAATCATTGACAAGTCGACTGTCCCCAAAACATCAGTGATCCACCTCCATGTTTCACAGCAGGAATGGTGTACCTTTCATCATAGACCTTGTTGACTCCTCTCCAAATGTAACGTTTATGGTACAGGCCAAAAGGTTTAATTTAATCCAGAAGTTTTAAGAAGGCTTGTCTCTGTGCTGTTTGGTGTATGTAAGCGGGATGCTTTGTGGTATTTGTGTAGTAATGGCTTTCTCAACATTGCAGCCCATTTTTTTTCAAGTGCTTTCTTATTGTTCATCTTGAAACAGCCACACTACCTGTTGGAGCCATTTTATTGTAATTTGTGTTTGTGACACTAGAGGGCATATGAGTCTTTGGAGTATATTGAAGCCAAAGGCTAATGAGTCACAGGTGCAAATGGAAGGTCAAACAAACTTTTTGACTGTGCTGTGCGTTCTGTGTAGGCTGTGTTAGAGGTGCAGAAATTTGTGGTTGTACCTCTTAACAGTTTGTTTGAATGGAATATTTGTTTATTAATTAAGAAACAAAGTTACGTTTAAAGTTATATTTTTTCTTTATTCAAATTTTGTTATTTGCAATGCCAAATGGACAATAAATGGTTTGGCATATCTGACTTTATTATGGACAATGACTTGATTTATTCCACGTAAAGCACGCGTCAGACACAGACTACAAAATTCTATCTGTGTCCATACACTACCTTTTTTCAGAGAGTCTTGTATTTCAGCTGAAGTTATATGTGGGTTTTTCTTTGCATCCCAAACAACTTTCTTGCCAGTTTTGGCTAAAATTTGTTGGTCTACCTGATCTTGTTTTGGTTTCAACAGAATCCCTCATTCTGAACACTGCTGATTGATAATTCCTTTGCTTTCCCCATGACTCAGACAGAAACGTCAGTGCAGCACTGGATGAAAGATGCAAGGGTCTGTCAGGAGCCCAGACCCTCACTGACCTTTTATAAACACACACTGATTACAAGCAAACAGATCACAGGTGAGGATGGTTACCTTTAGTAGCCATTCAAACCTGTTTATGTCAACTTGTGTCCATGTTATCAGGCCAAAATCACCATCAGGGTTCACCAAACCACTATCTATGAGTGAAAGAAAGGTTTATGTGTTATTATTCATATTCTCTAAAAAATGACCAAAAAAAAAAACAAAACTCCTCCATAATTCAGAATTGAGAACAAGCAGAAGGAGAATTTGTGGGAGGGACACTAAAGCAATGTTCAAGTTTTACAAATCTATATTTCTTTTATTATGTATTACATGTTTGAAACAGGCCAAACCAGATAATACTAGTATAACAAGGCTCTGTCAGGTTTGAAGAATAACTTTTGTGTCAATTAGATGATTTACACTGTTAAAATTTTGACTGTTTGTAATTGTATCATATGTTGCAGGATCTGTTGTGACTCAGCTCAGGTTTGCGTCGACAGGAAATGATGTCACACTGGAAATAATGGATCCTGCTGCTCTGGAGGATTATCTTGTGTTTCAGTGGAAATACAATAAAACTAAAGTCTTAGTGTCAGTTCCATCTAAAGGAGAAGCTATAGTCAACAGTGAACGAGTTGAATTTAATTCACAAAACTACTCTGTGACGTTGAAGAACTTAACAAAGGCAGACAGTGGACTTTATGAAGCAGTGCTGATTAAGATAACTGATAATCCAATTATATCTAAATTCATGGTGACAGTAAAAGGTAAGTCTCTAAACATTTATAACAGTCTGATACAGTCTCCTCTGTCGTGTGTTGACACTTCCTGGTTTATTCCAGACCCAGTTTCTCCAGTGAAGCTCACAGTGGACTCTGTGTCCAACAGTTCAGAGTCCTGTAACTTCACTGTGAGCTGCAGAACTGAGGACGTCCACATGAGGCACTCTTTCACCTGTAACAACCAGATCTGTGACAACAAACAAGAACACACAGAGACCACTCCCTCTGCAGCTGCTCTTCATCTTTATCTGTCTAACATGTCCATCATCTGTAACCATAGCAACCAGGTCAGCTGGACCCAGGAAATATCAGACCTTAAACAGATTTGTCCACAAAGAGGTAATGACAATGATGATGATTATCTTTTTTATTCTTTGTTGTAACCTTTTATCATTTTACTCGTTGAAGAAATTATTAATGTGTTGTTTTCGGTTTAGACTCTGAAAATCCTTCTAAAGATGCCAGTGTGACTGTGGTTACTGTTGATGGTGTTGCTGTACCTGTTGTAATAGTTCTATGTTTTGCTGCTGCATTGCTTTACCAACGCAGACAAAAGAGTAAGTGTTAAAGCTCATTACTTTAAATTTTCTGAATCTTTGTAACGCTTAAAATGACACATTAACCTGTTCTGTCCAAATGCAAAACTGTAGAGGAAATTACGGTGAGCGAGAAAGCTCAAAGCATGCAAGCTACAGAAGGTAGCGCTGCAAATAGAAATGATAATTTCAATAAAATCATTTCTTATTTGTGTAATAGATGTGAACCTCTCCATCAAAACAATGAGATTTATGCAGTCACATCTATTACGCAAATAAGAAATTATTAATGTATTTTTTCTTTTTACAACTGCTTTAGCGTGGTTCCTATTTGCAGTGCTACATTCTCTAGCTTGCATGCTTTGAGCTTTCTTGGCCACTGTAGGAAATACTATATGTGGCACTAACATTAGATCGTGTACACCTTTTTTAAAGATCAAAGACTAAACCTAGAAAACACCGAAATGGCTCAGGTAAGATTACAAACCTTTCCTTTTTTTCTTCCCACTGGATCTGCTTCCTCTGTTTGTGTAATAACAGCTTAAGTCTAATACCTGAACTTCGATTAAAGTCAAGTATGTGTGAAGTCACAAAAAGTTATCACCATCAGCAAAAAGTTATTGCCCAAAAAGTACATGTTCCTACCTCCAGACAAAATATCAAAAAAATATAAAGATAAGGTAATGACTGTGTTGCCCTCTCGAAGTCAACATCAGAGTCTAAAGTCCTTTTGCAACATGGATTGTGGTCCTCAGAATACAGTGCATGTTACAGGATATAGATACAGAAGTTTTTTTTACAAAAACAGAAGCACACCAAAGACAAAAGCCTACACATTTTCTCTCTCTGGCCTCTCACACCCACATCTTACCCCTCGACTGCTTAAAGTCATGCTCACACAACAAGTGCTTCTTTACAGTTACAAAAATGAGTAGTTAAAACAGTAAAAAATCCTATAAGTTTAAACAATAAATAAAGAAGGCTATTCATTGACAGTGTTCTAACAAAGTGACAAGTGCTGGACAAAAAGAAAGAACAAAGTGTAATGTGAGATTTGAGGTAGCAACAAAAGAAGCAACTTTTGTTTTTCTGCTGGATGTTTGAAAGTTGTTCTTTAAAAGTGATAAAGAGTTACAGACATGAATTAAATTCAATATAATTCCATTACTAGCACTGTCTGCTTTTTACTGTCAGACGTCTTTAGTTTGGTCTGAGGCGTAAAAAAAGATGATAAACCACAGAATCTACAGAAATACTCCACACTAAAGGGGGCCTGATGCTGTCAGATGTGATGGTTTAGGTTATGGGTTTACTTTTTTTCTCAAGGTCTTTTTGACAGAAGATTTATTTTTTAACAAGTGCTTTCACAATTCTGTACATTTTAGTTTGGTCGTGCCACTGAGTCAGCTCTTAGCCCTGGTGACACTTCTGGTGATTCTCTGACCTTAACCTACAGCTTAGTGGGACCTCACACCAGCACCTCCAGTCATCCCAGAGAACCTGTACGCGAGGGTGGAGAAGCCTTCAAGGTCCTGAAAGAAACATAATGAAACCTGCTCTGACCTTAGACCAGGCCAGACTCCAGCCTTGTTGTCAAAGGGAGAGGATGTAATACAATGCAAAGATAGTTATTTGCTTTTGTACATATTCCCAGGGTGTTTTAGATTTTATGTTAAAGGATGAAAATTAATTTCTGACAGCTTCTTGTTGCAGAAAAACAGATTGTAATTGCATCCCTAACCCCTTCATTTGGGCCTGTTCGGGACATCCCAGTGTCTGTAAAAAGGACATCCGCATATACGTAACTGGTGATATCTGCAGATCACACAGTCATTTATTTACACGCAAAAAACAGATAAGCTAAGATGTCATCAGAAATAATGTCAGTTTGTCAATAGCTGGCAAATTCAAGCCCAGGATGAAAAAAATCATCACTGTAAAATTTTAAGTAAATATAAGTTCCTGAGCTGGGACAAAATGATTATTTATTCAGATATTATACTTGTGTACAAAGTGTTTCGTGGACTGGTGCCACCACCTTCAAGAGACTTCATCCAATTGAATAAAGTATCTTTAGAACTGAGGAACATTACATCACTGAACACCTTCAGTAAATCCATCAAACAGTGTCTGTTGGACAAATAAAAGTGCACTCATGACCTGGACTAACATGTTTTATAAACTAACAGATGCTTTAACCAAATGTTCATATACTGATTTTGTCTGTGCTTCTTTGTGTCTGTGTTTTGTCTTGAAATTTGTGCTTGATGTTCTGTGATCTTTCTTACTCTATGGCTTTATATTTACTAACCTGTTTTAATATTTGACAAACTTTTATAACTGTTATGTCTTGTCCATGTGCCTTTCATTTGACCTTCTTCTTTAACATCAACCTTGTACAAACACTTACTGTAACTTACCTCCCAAAATGTAGTTAAACTTGTGTGGTAAATTATAACAAAATGTGGTTTATTTTGTACATTTTTTTTACATTTTGTAATAAACTGACTCAACACATTTTGTACTAACTGTTGACACATTTTGTAGTAAGTTATTACTGTGACAGAGCGCGATGTGAGAAGAGTGTTTAGAAGCGTAAACACCAGACAGCATTAATGGACGTGTTCTTAAAGCCTGTGCTGACCAGCTGGCACCTCTGTTTACAAACATCTTCAACCTCTTCCTCAAACACCTCCTGCTTTAAAAGGTCTGCTATGGTCCCTGTCCCAAAGAAACCACACCCCAGCAGTCCCAGCGACTTCAGGCCCACAGCCCTCACATCTGTGGTGATGAAATGTTGAGAGACTGATTAAAACATTTATCACCTCCACACTGCCCACCACCCTGGACCTCCTACAGTTTGCATGCCGCCCAGACAGATCAATGGACGATGCCATAGCCCTCCTGCTCCACAAGACTGGTTTATAAGTCTGCTTAGCACCAGAATATATTTCTGACAGTTCCTTATGAACCTCCTTAGACTCTGAGAACATCTGGGACTTGGTGAAGCAGCGTTTAAGTTTCATGCAGCAAAAATCTGGAACAACCTCAACTTTTACAATGTTCAAGGGGAGGTTAAAAATATTCCTCTTTAGCTCCGCCTACAACATAAAGTGTTTTTTTTTTTTATCTACACTCTTCTTTTAAAATGTTTTAATTTTTCTTATGTTTCTTAATCTAAATCTTAAATTGTCTTTTATTCCTGTAAAGCACTTTGAGTTACCCAGTGTATGAATTGTGCTTTATTAATAAAATTGCCTTGCCTTGTCTTTAGGCTCAGGTGGTTTATGATGTACATAATTCTATAAGTTTTAAAGCCCTTTTTTGTAAAAAAACAACAACATTCTAATGTTTCACAGCAGCATTATTTATTTATACTCTATTCGTTGTGCATTTAATCAGTTGCAGCAATTTCTTCCTATTTTAACCCTTTTTTTTTTAACTGTGAACACATTTTATTGAACATTTTACCTTTTACAGTTACAGTTGTCAAGTTCAACAAGGAGGATGACATACACTCAATAACATACCCACACCCAACCCAGCAAGCTGAGGCCACAATCACGTTTACAATAAAGCAGTGTTGAGTATTAACTGTAGCAAGAAAACAAACACATTCCCAATACATTTAGTATCAGGACATTTCAGTCCAAAAAAGAACAACAAAGGATGAGTACAAAAAACAATAATAATTAAAGCCGCAAGCAGCGATAAAGGCCCTCGCCTCCCTTGAGACCGCGGGGACACATGCACTCGGAGGATTGCATTTCGTGCTTTAAAGCGTAAACTTCAGGGTAATGTCAAATAACCGGGCCTGTGCTACTGCTGGGGCCTGCTACACCACCTTGTAATTTAGAGTTAAAGGTCTTCACAATCCCTGGTTTTCCTGGGAGCTGTCTGAACTTTTGAAAATAATAGATTATGCTTGGGCTAAGGCGAGAAAAACAAAGTACTGGCTGGAGATTTTAGATGACTCAGGAATCGCTGCACCCCCCTGTTTAAAAAGGCAAAACGTAAATATTACTTGTACTTTTAGACAAGTTCCAAAGGATTCTGAGGAGTTTTCTAAGACTCTAGGCTTGGCTCTGGAGGGGCCTCCTCTAAAGGAAGTATCCTGGCAATTGGGAAATGGCATTTATTTCCCAAAGAAATGGCTGCCTCTTCACAGACTCATTACGACCACAGCCACAAATGTATCAAAAAACAAACTGATAACTTTTTTGGCACACGTGTCTAGATGATACTCACCAAATTTGGAGCTGTTTAGATGAAAAGCCTTTAGACACAAGGGGTGAGATTTAGGTGGTCACGCATTCCACCCAACATAGTAGATTTCCTGTTGAGTTTACGATATGGCTGTAATAAACTTTTCTGTTTGCCCTGAGGTGTCCTATGGATGTACCAAGTTTTGTATTTCTACATTTAAAAAAAAATTACTTTCACTTTCCATAGACACAATGTATTTTTATTTTCCAGGGGTCGCCACTGAGTCATTTTTCAATCTTTTTCTTCAAGGACTTCAAATACATACATTTTTTGCCGGGCTTGAATTTGAGTATCATTTTACAGAAAAATTATAATAAAAAAAAATCTCGATCAAAAACGTCAAGAAAAACGCCTGTCTATTTTACACAGATGTGTTTAGCTCATTTTGCCCAAGTTTGGTGTCTGTGGAATGAAGCAGCTATTTTTTGTTGTTTTTTAAAAGACAGGTGTATTCTAAGTCGGTTCACATCTTCAATTCAAAATGGCCGCCTTCCCGTGTGTGATAGGGTGTGGTCCCCATTGGCTTTTTTGTTCCTAAGCCCATACTGGATGTGTGTACCAAGTTTCATTTGCCTACGACAAACTAAAATTTTCACTTCCCATTGACTATTTCCACACATTTGGGACGTTGCTATGGCAACACATTTATAGATAGGGGGTGGTTGTCATTGGCTTTTATGCTCGTCATGACATAAGAGATGTGTGTACCAAATTTCATGTCTCTATGACAAACTAAATTCTTGGGTCCCATTATAAGTTTGTAGGGGGCGCTGGAGAGCCATTTCTAAAGATAACCCTTTTATTTACATATCTTTGTGTTCAGGTCATGAATTTGAGAGCTAAGAGACATTTTATTTTCACAAAAATGGCCAACTCGTTACAGGCTTGCCACACCCATACCCAATAAGATATCAACAACAAAGTTACAACTTTGGTTGGCACACGTGTCACACATGGCGGACTTCCTGTTGAGTTTAATGTGTGTCTGTCATAGACTTTTCTGTTTGCCCTGAGGTGTCCTATGGATGTACCATGTTTTGTATTTTTACATTGGAAAATTTGACTTTCATTTTCCAAAGGCCCAATGTATTTTGACTTTTCTAGGGGTCACTGAGTCATTTTTTGTATTTTTTTTTCGTGGACTTGTATATAATAGACCAATAAAAAAGACTTTTCGTGCATGTTTACTGGGTCAAATTGAGGATCTTTTTACAGAAAAAATAAAATAAAAAAATGACTCTAGCAAAAACAATAGGCCCTCCGGTCATCACCGGCTCGGGCCTAATTATAAATTTAAAAAGCACTAAGAAACAACATGAACAACTTGTATTCTGACACTGTTAAGTAACAGGCAGTTTGTTAATGACACAGATGTAGAGCGGTCGTCCTTCAACTGGAAGGTAGGCAGTTCGATTCCCGCGCTCCCCACAGTTCATACTGTCGTTGTGTCCTTGGGCAAGACTTTTAACCCACCTTGCCTCCAGTGGTGATCCAGCTGTAACACTGGTGAATGGAACCTTAATGTAAGTTGCTTTGGATAAAAGCGTCAACTAAATGACTAAATGTAAATGTAAAACTGTAAGAAAATGTAGAAGGAATACTGTCCAGCGAGTTAGACTCCCACTATTACTCGTAGCATTATCAAACTGCTTGTTCGTATCTTTCCCAAACTCCCATTGATAAGTATGCTAAGTTATGTTACTCATAGGTTAAAACCATGGAAACGATTCTAGGAGATGAGTCGAACAGTTAATCCATTAACGCAACACAGTGATTGCCAGTAGTAAACACACACTCGTGTTCCAATGTGCATGACATTTGGGAGGTGTTCAAGGGACTGTTCTTATGCATGTGCTCATTTCAAAAACACACTTACAGTTGTTGGTTTCTATATTATAACAAACTAAATATATTGGTTTGTCATCTACTACACTACTAATATCTCCTTTTTTGGGCAGTCTTATATGAGAGGGCCTAACTTATGCTGCCATCTTAACAGTCAAACTGCAAGCTCTACATGACCTCATGACTTTAGAGAAGTGATAAGAGGAAGTTTGTGTAGCTAAGTGTTATGGATGAAGGCATTTATTGTCAAACAATTGTGTTTCTGTAAATTCTTGCATGAAATATGTTAATGTATGTATTTAAATAAAGCTTGTTTTATTTATTTTCTATATACAGAATAGAAACATTATACTCACTCAACTTTCAGCTGTGAGCAGTTTCTGCAGAATAGAAGCACGTCTTCCGGTCTGTGGTTTCTCTCTTACTTCCCCTTGACAAGAACAAGGAACTAACTCTAAATGTTTCACAGTGAATGTCAAAAATCGACTGTTTGAGTTTGAAGTGCTCCTAAAGTAACTACAATGTCTGTGTGTTTAGTGTTTGTCCTGGGACTCCTGCTGTGGACCGGCTCGACAGGTAACAACTCATGTTATTACAGTTTTTCACAAACTGTTGCTAAAACACTAAATGCAATTCTCTGAGTCAACTGCTTAAACACATTTATCGAACTGGACACTATTTTGTCAAAACCTTAAACACAATTTGCTGTTCAAACAGTTTACAAAACCTTTTCACTCTTTATTACAAAACACTGAACACATTCGTGCTCAATAAAACACATGTGACATTTTTAGACACATATGAGTCAAAAAGTTAACGACAGGAGGCAGACGTTAGACACAATTAAAACACTGCGTGTCTCCACTAAGACACAAACACTGAAAACTGATACTAACGTAAAGACGGTTCTGAGACACAGGTGAACTGCATCTTCTAGATTCTTTGAGGATGAAGATTCTTTTGACTCAAAAAGACCAACACTTGTAACTTAATTTGTTGCTAAAATATGCAGGTGATACAGTAACAATATTAGATATTAACAAGATCTTTTGTGCACAGAATGTGAGACTGTATTTGTTAATGTACTTTCAATTTCAAATTATAATACTAATGTTAAATGGTGTAAGGCATGCATTTGTTTAGAAATCTCTATCTGCTTCCTTTAGGCCAGTTAATACGCAGCTGTGACGTATCATAACATAATTATGCAGATGACACTCAGATTTACATCTTTCTGCTCGAGCCCAGAGTTAGAACTAAACCTGGTGAAGCAGCGTTTAAGTTTCAGCAAAAATCTGTAACAAAACTCCACTTTAACAATGTTCAAGTTGAGGCTTCCTCTTTAGCTCCGCCTACATTCAGTAAAAACTAAAACTCTTTACAGTCTTTACATTATTATTATTCTGTATTTTACTTATGTTTCTATTTCTAAATCTTGTCTGTGTATTTTAAATGTATATTTTATTTCTGTAGAGCACTTATATATGTATATGCTATATAATTAAAATTATCTTGCCTATATGTAATGTGAAGCTCACAGTGGATTTTTATCATGTTTTTGTTTTTCAGGCTCCAGTGTCCCAGTGTCCAAATGGACCAATGAGAACCTACTTATGGATGTCAGAGAAATGGTCCAAGTAGGAAATGACACATTTCGTTGGAAATTAAATGGCAACAGAACTATAGTAACATTCAGACAGGAAACAAAAATCATCTTTGAAAACTTCAAAGGGAGAGTGAAGTTTTTCAAACATAATCTTTCTTTGGATCTGGAAAATGTACAACTGACTGATAGTGGGCTCTACACAGCTGTTCTGTCAGGAGACAAAGATAAACAACTCGCTGAATATAATTTAACTGTTAGAGGTGGGTTCAAATACATTATTATGCCAAATATTATATGTATGTTATTTATTTATTTTTCATATACAATTTAAGACCCAGTTTCTCCTGTGAATCCCAAACGTAGGCTTATCTAAATGTGTCTGCCTTAGTTCCAGACTCTGGTGGTGTGTGTTTGGTGAAGAGCACTGTCGGCCTTGTCGTCATGGTGTCGGCTGTTGTCAGCGTAAACCACATTTTCATTTTTTAATGAATAAATTTGACACATCTACAGTCTTTGTCTCTGGCTCAGTGTCTTGTTTGAATAAAACTATTTCTCTCTTGACGCTGTAAATATTTACTGCAGATGTCCATAATGACTTTGAGCTGCAGTTGACTGCCTCTACTGTACAGCCCTGTCATAGCCTCATAGCCTCGGTGTCCCGGTACCTCTTGTGCCACGGTCAGCTGCATGAGACTGGTTAAAACTGAAGCCCACATTAATAAGTCTCTGCTACATGAAGGATCAAGCCAAAGTAAAGCTCTCCTGCAGTTTTAGGTCTGTGTGTCTGAGCGCTTCAGTCTCTTTTGTGTAAGTCCTCGTCAGAGCTCATAAACACAGAGCATATTTATAAATATTTAAAAAAAAAACGATGGTCAAAAGATTGCTGTGGTACAATGATCCTAACCTTTTTCAACTTTTTGGGGCAAGACACTTCACCCACCTTGCCTCCAGTGGTGTTCCAGCTGTAACACTGGTGAATAGAACCTTATAAGTCGCTTTGGATAAAAGCGTCAGCTAAATGACAAAATCTAAACGTCAGTCAAATCAAACTTGAGTGGCATTGTCCGATTAGGATCACTAAAATGTATTTGGGCTTTGAAAAGAGTGCTGTACAAAGAATTCATTACAAGCCTCAGTTCACTAATTTCTAAAACAGTTCTAGTCTGGTAACCAGACTTGTGGGTTGCTGATGCGGAGACCTGCTTGAGGACAAATGATGCAGTCAGGTTATTGAAGTTAGCAGCCTGTGGCTTTCCAAGGTGGATGTTAAAGTCTCCTAATACCACCAGAGGAGTACCATCCTCAGGATAAAAGACGTGCATCCAACTCCTCCAAGAAATGTCCGAGCTGACCTGGGGGTCAATAGATAACTACAAAATGACTTTTAACAGGGTGGGTGATGGTAACAGCATGAAACTCGAAAGAGCTGTTGTCACACAAGGGTGATAGTTGTTTGAACTTCCAGTCGGTAGGAATAAGTAGTCCGGTCCCTCCGCCCCTTCCAGTGAAGCGAGGACTGTGGGAGAAAGTGTGATTATGGGAGAGGGCGGCGGGAGTGGCAGAGTCCTCTGGTTTGATCCATGTTTCTGTAAGTGCTACAACTGAAAGACCAGAGTGTTGAACAAAAGCTGTAATGAAATCAGCTTTGTTCACAGCAGACTGGCAGTTCCACAAGCCTATTGGGAAAGTGGAAGGGGCAGTTATGGACAGTAATACAACATGTAGATTATTAGCATTGTGTCGCCTTCAGCATTGTACAGATGATTTCTGTGTTGTATTGACAATAGGGAAACACATCAAAGAAGAGCAGAAAAGAGAATATGCAAGAAGAATAAAAAAATAACAATAAAAGATCAATTTAAAACAATTAGTAAAAAAAACGTGTGCACTCAGAGGACCTGTAGTCAGAAGCCACAGTCAGGGCCGTATCACTGATGAATACACGGTGTGGATACTGCAAGGGCCAATGGCGGGTACATTTTTATGGGTCAATATTGTATCTCTGTCATGACCTGTGTGGTGTATTATTTTGGATGTTGTGTGTTTACAAGGAAGATTTGGTTAAAGATAGAGACATGGGTGACTGGTATCAAAGAGGTCACTGGGGAACTAGGACCTCACTAATGTGCCCCTTCTGAGCCAGCAGGCTTGTCCCATGCCTGGTTAGTCTTTTTAGATTTTAGTCTCTTGTTCGGTCTGACGGTTCCGGCTTTCCAGTTTTTGTCTTTTCTTTTGTTCAGGTTAGTTGGGGTGTTTTTTTTTATTTGTGTAGGGTGGAAGAGGCGTCGGCCCGGCATCTACGGCCCTGTATAGAGTTGGCCTGGTGTTGCTCATGTTACTCATGTTTTTTTTGGCCGGCTAATTACTTTCTCTTTTGGAGCACAGGAGTACTTTTGGAAAAAATACATGAAAGTCTTAAAACGTTAACTGTTTTGGCATTCTGTGTCCTAAACATATCAGCAGTGTTGGGAAAGTTCACTTTCTACAAGAACTAGTTCAAAGTTCAGTTCACAAATTTTAAAATGAACTAGTTCAGTTCAGTTCAAACTTCAAAATTTTGAACTAAGTTCACAGTTCCAAAAATGAACTAGTTCATAGTTCTTTTTTTCCATATGTTGCTGCGAGCTATTATTTTTCAAAATTATTGCCACAGCCCATATACAGTAGAATCACAGACAGCAATTATTTTTTATCAGTTTTAACAATGAAGCTATGCGTCAGATTTAATTTTCATATCCAATTCTCAATCCTTATCCAACCAGGGTTTACATTAGCATTGAGGGGACATTGTTGCTTTAATGCTTTGTTGCTGTCCATTCACTCCACACTAGTAGCAGCTGCAGCTTTCAACCCTACAGTACATTCTCAAGAACATGAGGACAAACGTGCTGCTTGAATTGTCTTTTTAATGAGGAATTATTCAAAGAAAAACAGGACAGTAATCATTAAGGTGAAAACGTTTTTAAATTTTAATAATTTTCCATTGTCCACATGCTAAAACAAAATATTGGAATCCTGGAAAAATAGACCAGGCAGGTTCAACAAACAAGTTACATGAATGAATTTAAATGATCATACACCTTACTACATGCTGCTGTCGCCTCAATGCTTTATTATTATTATTTTTTTGATGATGGCCACAGCGTCACGCATCAGGTGGCTGGTGTTGCCAGGTTTGGTGTTTTTCCGCTACATATTAAGACCCGTTTGCGGCTGGTTTGCGGTGTGTTTTAGCCGGGTTTTCGAATGGAAGGCTCTATAGAAATCTGGCACCCTATTGAACGAAGTTAACCTGAGAGAGCGTGCCGTTCACAGACACCAGAATGAACGAGTTCACAGTAACGTTCATCAGGCAGTAATTCAGCACGTTCAGTTCACGTTCACCCAAAATATGAACGAGTTCATGAACTATCGTTCAATGAACGCGTTCAGGCACAACACTGCATATCAGTGCTTAGTTTGTCCTCTGTGGGCACTTGTAGACACAGACAGCTCCTTCCTCTGGCTTTTAGTGAGATTTAAATGTGTGTTTTTCAAAGCTAGACAAATACAAAGACGGTTATGTTGATGTGATTATACACGACTGGAAACACAGCTGAGACTGATGTGTTCTGTATTTGACTAAAAACTTACACAGCACTCATTTAATCTATATTTAAACAGTTTCTTGTGTCATTTCCTGTGGTATTTACAAAATGAGGAACAATGTCTAAAATAAAAGAATTTAAAAGTTCAAAAGATGCAGCTTTGTCTTTCTGATGAATGTTTGCAGGTTTCCTTTCACAGATGTTAAATGTTGCACAATAAAATAATTAGAAACATAAATTATATTCCATGCAGATCAGACGTGCATTGTTAGCTCTGTCTGCTTTTTACCGTTAGACATCTCTAGTTTAGTCTGAGGTGTGAAAAGAGGTGATAAACCACAAGATGGCTGACCACTCTACGGAAATACTGATAATAGTATGAAGCTGCAAAGACTTCACAAAGAAATACAAATGAACAAGTCAAATGATGGATATGTTTTTTATGTAGAAAACTGTTCTTAGTTTAATTAAATATGCAGTTTTCTATCCCATAATCTGATGCAGAGTAATCATCAGATTAATCATGTTGTGATTAATCATGCTGCTCCTCTGTGTGTTTTCTCTTGGACTCCATTTGTGACACAGAGGCTCTCAGGTTTCATGGAGGTGATGTTCCTCTTTGCAGTCTTCGTCTGTAATGGCGGACTCAAGACCCAAATGCACAGCACCAGACTCAAAATGACAAAGTGTAGTTTTTTTTAAAAGGAACAACAGAAGTAGCAAACACTGAAGTGTGTATTAACTGGACGTGGCCGGTTGGACCCGAAGGACAGTTGGCAACACACGGCGACTAGCTGGTACAGGAGGTGAGGACAGAAGGCTCAGGACCCGGTAAACAGCCGGAACAGGTAGCCTAATCAAGTAACAGGATTGGTTTAGCAGGTAACAGTACAAGAAACAGTACCAGGGTAGCAGGATCAGGGAACTGGGTCGCGTTAGCAGGACCAGGTTTGCAGTAGTGCTGGATGTGTTTGTCTGGAGTCTATCTGCCACCAAGAAGTGTGTTGGCTGCTTAAATACCTGCCTGATTGTAATGGCCGGCAGGTGTGCAGCACAGGAGTGTCTGGTTGGTCAGGTGACCTGACGAGCAGCCATGACACCGGTAGAAACTGCACAAGGCCCCGTCATGTAGAGACGTCACAAACCACTCAGTTTGCTTCAAGATTAATAAGTCTCATGAAAAAGGCCGACGTCAAAATGACCATATGACCCAGACTAACATTATTGTTATTATAGAAAAACATCCTGTGGGTAATAACCAGGAACTGCAATTTGTGTAAAAGTCAGACTTGACAAGATATAATGTGGAAATTCTAACAAACCAATACAATAATAAAGTTCTGTATTAATTCATTGTCATTTTTAAAAACCTTACATTCCTTCCTGTGTGTGAGTCTGCTCAAGAGTTAGTTCCACTTCCTGAATATCACTCAGTCGCAATGTTGTATCTGAGACTTTTTTTGTTGAGCCTCGCTTCAACTCAAGGTAAGCTCAAACTGATTTTATTATTTTCATGTTTTCAGGTTGTGGCCAGGTTTTAGCCAGTCTCTAGGCAGCTTTGTAAAAGAACGTGAGTGTGACTAGACTTATGGACATGGCTCAAGAGTTTCAGTTTAATTTTGAGAAATCTTCTACATTTATAAATAAGTAAAAAAATTAAATAAATAAATAAAAAAATTAATAAGAAACAAAAAGAGACACAAATCAGACCCAGTTCTGTTTTTACAAAATGGTTCAAATGATTGTTTATTGCCCAAACTTTTCCTTAAATGTTAAAAGTCAGTAATATTTCAGTAAAGTACCATTGGCTCTAATGGTTTAGAAACTGTTGTGAACATATGATTTCAAATAAAACTGACTTAGACTGTATCTGTTCAACACTTCCTATGATAATAAGACATATTAATTCTGCCAGAATATCTCTAAATATTTTAAATGACTAATGACTCTGAACTTTTAATAATGCTCGTTATTTTTTTTTTATTACGATCTGTCTGCACGACCGTAATGCCTTTAGCGCTGCATTAACCAGTCCTCCCTTGTGTTCTCACAGTTAGTGCAGAACGCTGCAGCTTGAGTTTTAACAGGACTGGCTCTCTGCTCCGCTGTACATTTAGGACCTCATCCACTTTACATTCCTGTGAGATCACTGAGGTCTGAGGGTCAGCTCCAGCTCGTGGAGACGAGACTTAAAACCAGAGACCTTCTCCGTTGTCAGCCCTAAACTGTGGAACGTCCTTTTAATGTTCTCGATAAACACAAACCCCTGAAACTTCCTTACGGCCATCATAAAGTCTGAACCGGTCAGAGAGCAGCTCTAAACCCTTCCTCCACAAAGCCACAGAACATCACAACTGAACCACTGTAGTTGTGTTACAGACATCACCCTGCTAACTCTTTAGAGTAAGAGGCACATTTATTATGAATTTATGCATTACTCATGCATTAGCACATGTATAGGGTTAAGATAAAGGTTAGGGTGAAAATATGATGAAAACATGATGATTGCTGGTGATTCATGAGATTTTATTGCATTTACTAATACTAATACAAAACATAAATGTATTAGTGGTCTGCGAGCTCATGCAAACAGGTTTTGCATGTAATTGAAAGAAATATTCAGCTCCATTTTGTTCTGACGAGGTACCGCCTAACTGAAGCCTTGTGAACTTAACCTGTTTGTTAGAACCATGAGTGAGGGTACAAGGCTGTTTCTGGGAAATATAAACCCAATGGCTCTAATGCATTAGGCCATTATCAACGGTTAAGTACGCTATTATTATATACTATTATTGCAGAACAAATCAATTTCAGTTGAAAAACATTATAACCACTGGGGGGCCAAATCAACCCAAATTTTGAGCCCTGGGCCCCACCTTGGGCACTCCTGTACTAATAAGTCATGCATAAATTAATGCATGAATTCATGATAAAATGTGCCCCCTACTCCCCTGAATTTAATTTATAATTAAAGGCATAAAAAAAACGAAGTAAAACTGAGGTATATTCAGCTTGTGCAAACACTGTTTCAGACCCATTACTGCTAAATAATAAACAGCATAACAATAAATGTATCTCAGCATGAGAAAACTGTAAATGTATACCATTGCGTTATTACATCATTTCTTTCTGCTGCACTCGCCACATTGTTGACTGAAAATCCTTCAGTTGTGGATCTATTTTTCTGTTTTTATTGTAAAAAAACATTTCATTTACTGAAGCAAAATGTGCTGTCAAAACAAAACAAACTCGCTGCACATGCTCTGAATGTTCCTTTGTGGTTAGTGTTTAGCACCATCTTGTGGTGAAGAGAACAGTTTTGTGTTTGTTGTGGAGCTCCGTGGACAGAGATATTTCTCTAAATGTTCTCATCTGAAAAAAAATCTGTGTAGCCAGGTCCTGAGAGTTAAACATCGGAGCCTCAGGTCCTGCTACATATGTATGGATACTTTTATAAACATATATTTTTTTCTCCATTTATAAAAGTATCTCTCTCCAGATGGAATATATATATAAATATTTTCATGTTTTTGTTTTTCAGGCTCCAGGACACCAGTGTTCATACAGACCAAACAGGACCTACTCATGGACGTCAGAGAAGAGGTCCATGTAGGAGATGGAGAAACGTTTTATTGGAAATTAAATAACAGCAACAATATAGTAAGATTGGATACAAACACAGTCATCATCAGTGAAAACTTCAAAGGGAGAGTGGAGTTTTTTAAACATAATCATTCTATGATTCTGAAAAATGTACAACTGACTGATAGTGGGCTCTACACATCTGTTGTTTATGGAGGCAATGATAAAACATACACTGAATATGATGTCACTGTTAGAGGTGGGTTCAAATACATTATTACGCACAATATTATATTTATCTTTTTTATCTAATGTTAATATTATAATTCCAGACCCAGTTTCTCCAGTGAATCTCACAGTGGACTCTGTGTCCAAAGGTTCAGAGTCCTGTAACTTCACTGTGAGCTGCAGAACTGAGGACGTCCACATGAGGCACTCTTTCACCTGTAACAACCAGATCTGTGACAACAAACAAGAACACACAGAGACCCCTCCCTCTGCAGCTGCTCTTCATCTTTATCTGTCTAACATGTCCATCATCTGTAACCATAGCAACGAGGTCAGCTGGACCCAGGACATGACGGACATTCAACAGATTTGTTCACTAAATGGTAATGACTATCATGGCAAATATAATGTTTTAGTTCTCTTTGTTTTAAACTTTCATAATTTCAATTATTTTGAAGAAATGACCAATGTATTGTTTTTCTTTACAGACAATAAATATTCTTCTAAATCTTCTTCTATTTGGATTGTTGCTGGTGGTGTTGGTGGTGTTGTAATTGTATGTTTTGCTGCTGCACTGTTTTACCGACAAAGACAAAAGAGTAAGTGTTAAAGCTTATTCTGAAGTTTCATGTAAGACTTAAAGTGACACATGACTGTTTTTTGTACAAATGTGATGATGTGGCACTAACTTTGGATTGTGTTTACATTATTTACAGAAAAAAGAGAAAACCAGGAAAGCACTGTTTATGCAGTTCCTGAGGTAAGATTATCCTTTACAGGTTAATGTGAAGATGTCAAATAAAGGTAGTCAAAAGTCAAAAAGTCTTCAAACACAGAACTTTTGTTTAAAAAATGCAGATGTTTCTGCCTTAAACAAAATATATAGCAGCAAGTTAAAATTCATCCTAAAAAGACCATGTTTGTTCCCGTTTCTGGTGACATCTGGTGGAAAAGGTTTAATTTGCAACGTCACAGTCATCCTTTTAAGAGGCTGTGAACAACTACAGTAAAGGGCGGACTGGGACTGAAAAACAGCTTTGACTTTGAAAAATAGCTTTGTATTCTAAGCATTTACAGTAATTATCTTTTTCTACAATAATTGTCATCAACAGTTTAAACAAAGAAAATAATGGGTTACATGAGTTATTTTAGTGTCCTATGTTAGAGGAAAAATATACTCCTTTTTACACATCAACTTCAGAAATGCTTTACACACGAGCTTAAGTCTAACTCAAGAGGTAAATAAAAAAGTAGAAAAAGAGCACTACCAGTTTATACCAGGTCCATACAAGTCTAAACCAGGACTAAGTCTGTAGGCCAGACTGCTGGTAGTAAACCAGAACTACACACACTGTGTCTTCTGTCTAAACTAGAGCTTCACAGTGGTTCACACATAAATCAAGAACTGCCTCTAAGCCTTAAACCTGGTACATCTATTAACATTTATTTAACAAATTTAATTTTTGTTTAGACCTGATTTGGTCGAGGCTCCCGTTGAAAGCGTTTTTAAAAAAGGAGGCACCTTCTGTCGGAGACTTGTGGTGATTATATGAAGCACTGACTAGTATCTGCCAACCACGAGATTTGTTTCAGTCTATCATAGCAACAATTGATTTTGTAACCAGAGTGTGGCTGATATGAAGAAACAACAAACCGCTGTAACAGTATCGGTTTTTGCAAAGTGAATCTGCAAATAAAACACTAAATTGGTAAATGAAAGCGAACGCGTTGGCGATGAAAAGAGCGTGGATGAAAGACGACGAGATTTAGGATGTGCCAAAGCCAGTAAGAAGAAGAGCACAAACCTCTTTTCTTTCCAGAAAATCCGCTGCAGTGCAGGGTTATAGAAAGATGTGATTTTATTAACTGTAGATCTATCTTTGTTAGACTAATCTTCGAGTATAGACCTGGTTTAATCTTGGTCTGGTCCAGTCCTGGCCTGGTTTAGCTCCAGTGTCCCAACAAAGCTCAAATAATTATGAATTGGACCAGGTTTGTCACTTTAGAAACTATATTTTAGTCCTAGTTTATACTTTATTGAATCTGTAATATAGTGTAATAAACTTCATTGTTAATAATTTATTTTGTGTATATATATTTTTATTTTTTTTATCTATGCCTATAAGTTAAACAAATCTATAGCATGGGCTCTTTTCTTGTGTGTTCTTGTTCCCTAAACTCACCACTTGCTCTGTCCATCTATCTAATGGAGGTAAATCTTTCTCTGGTTCTGTTCCTGAGACTGAGAAGTGCTTGGCTGGCCTTGACCTCAGATTCACACTGGTCTTGTTTTGTAGCGCGATGGCGCCCTCTCTGTCCGGCTTGTCTTTGCTTTTGTAATGTGACAAGATTAAAAGTGTCCCAAAGGCCGGTCTGTGCTCCTCCAGAATGCACCTGTGGCCAGTCCGCCCCTGGCTATGGTCAATTTTAAATGTTCCAAGTTTAACAAATACATAAACAGCTGTGACTGTTTACTGTATTTTAGTTTAAGTTTAAACAACCCTCTCTCTGGCCTCGCACACACTATTAGTTTAAACAATGAATAAATAAGGCTTTTAGTTTACAGTGTTCCAACAAAGTGACTGCTGTTCAAAAAGAAAGTGCAAAGTGTAATTTGAGATTTAATGTAGAAAAACCTGAAATAAAACTAAAACTAATGTTTAGTTTAAATCATAAAACTTCATCTTTCTGCTGGATGTTCAAAGGTTTTTCCTTCACAAGTAATAAAAGCATTTGAAACATGAATTATATTCAGTGCAGATCAGTCGTGCATTAGCACTGTCTTTTTACTGTTGGTCGTCTTTAGTTTGGTCTAGAGTTTCAGAGGTCCATATGTCGACAGTTTTATTTGCAGCTGTTATGATTTTAAACAAGTGCTTTTACGTACATTTCATTTTAGGTCCCTCCTGTGTCAGCTCTGAGCCCTGGTGACACTTCTGATAATTCTCCGACCTCTACCTACAGCTTTGTGAAACCTCACAGCGGAACACTAACAGCAGCTCCAACAGAGAGTCTGTACGCGACGGTGGAGAGGCCTTCAAGGTCCTGAAAGAATATTAATGAAACCTGGTGTGACCTAGGACCTGAGCTGAGACTTAAGTCGTGTTGTAGCTGGTAGAGGATGCTGGTGGAATTTTCTTTTCAGTACAACATGACCACAAGTCATGTGTGTCATCAAACAGGACAACAACAATACATTTACAAACTCTAGACAAATGCATCTACAAACAGAGACATGGTCAAAGTGAAGGTTGTATTTAGTTCATGACCTGCTTGTGATTTAGTGGCAGGAATCTGTAGCATCACTTTTATAACTCTTTGATAATACCTTACTTCTAGTTAATAAATGTTTAAAGTCAGCCCTGCGACTAACTGGCCACTGTCCAGGCTGTACCCCGCCTCAGGCCCAAAGCTGCTGGGAATGCTCCAGTCACCCGCGACCCCTAACGGCACTAAGCAGTAGAAGATGAATGAGATTAATGTATAATGTTTAAAATAAATAATACAGCATGCTTCCAGATTGTGTCCAGAACTGGTTTCAGTTCAGAAACTTTCCACATGAACTCAGAGCAACATTAGAGTAAAATAAACCAAAAGTCAGAAGTTAAACATAAAAAAGAAGTCTGTTCGAGGGGTTAATGTGTGGAACAGTTTAGATAAAGACGTTTCAAAAGATAATTTAAAACAAAGACAAGAATTTTTCTATAAATTTGAGGGAATTAAGTTTTGATTTCTTTGTTTATTCTTGGTTTACATCTTCAGTGTCTGCAAAAAGAGAAGATGCAATAAGATGAAGCCTTTTCAGTTTTGTGTAAAAATGATCTGTATAAAGAAGTTGACTTATTTTGTATTTAGTTGTTTTACAAATTACTTTTGTTTCTTTTCCTGTTCTTTAATTGTCTTTGAAAAATAAAAATAAACCAAACTAAATCTAAACATCAAATACCATTAAATAGTCTCCTACTGTACAAGTTTACATTTGTATTGTGCTTAAAATAAACTCTGTTTGGCACGACTAAATCCTAATGAAGCAGAAGAAGAAAGACACAAAAGACAGTTGACCTCCACACTACAGACGCCAACAGTCACATGGTTCCAACACTGTTCTTGCTCTTGTGTGGAAACAAACACAGCAAAAAAACACAGCAGACCAACGCAGACAAAAGGCTAAGTGCAAAAGCTCATTACTGATGATTCTTATGTCACGGTGGATCAGGACTCTGCACAGTTGGCCGCGGCTTCCGCACCTAGCTCCCCCGCCCCTACTGATTCGCAGAGGGGAAACAGGTGTCTTGAGCGCCGTGAGCAAGCCCAGCTGATCCGAGTTGATAATCAACAGAGGTTAAGAAGCACCGCAGCCTGCTCATCGATGCCAGATCGTAACACTTACTACCGTTAGTACTACGTCTCGCGTTCGAATGCCTTGTGATATTTCTGATTACTTACCTGTTCCTTTTGTTCATCTCAGATCCTTCCAGTCCTGCCGTCAGTCCTGTTCGCTCCACCTCTGTCTTCTCCTGTACCGTCAAGTCCTGTCATCGGTCCCGCTCCAGCCCAGTCCCGGTTTTGTCCTGCTACACATCGCTATCCTCGAAGAATCCGCTATTCCTAAGTTGTCCTTTTGTCTAAATAAATCTCTTTTGTTACTTTACGTGTGTCTCTGCGTTTGGGTTATCTGCCAGTCCATAACAGTACGATCTGGCCATAATGAACCCAGCAGAGCCTCACACTCTTCCGCAAACTGTCGCTGCTCAGACCGCGCTTCTGGAGCAGCATGACGCCACTCTCCAGTCTCTCATGGGCCATATGAAGGAGTTTTCCTGCAACTTATCCGTGCTGAGTGATAAGTTGGCTTCCTTGAACACACCACCGTCTACCAGCGCTCCAGCGCTCTCCGCGCCGACTATGGAAGCCCCGCCTCCGGTGTACAAAGAAGCATATGTACCGCCGCCTTCCCCATATAGTGGAGATCTCGGCTCTTGCCGGGCGTTTTTAACACAGTGCTCCTTAGTTTTTGAACAGCAGTCACAGACTTATCAGAGTGAACGTTCAAAGATTGCTTTTTTAATTGGTTGTCTAAGGGGTCATGCGCTACACTGGGCCTCTGCTGTCTGGGAAAAGCAGGAGTCTGTGTGTTTCTCAGACTCCGCATTCATCACGGAGATGAAATTGATTTTTGATCACCCAGTTCGAGGAGGAGGCAACTAAGAGACTGTTTTCCATTCGACAGGAATCGCAGTGTGGCTGAATTTGCCATTGAGTTTCGTTCACTCGCAGTGGAGAGCGGTTGGAATGAGGACGCTCTTCACGGAGCATTTCTGAATGCGATTTCTGATGAACTGAAGGACGAGATGGCGGCAAGGGAGCCACCCACTAGTCTTAACGAACTCATAAAGGGGGCCATTAGGATGGATAACCGCCTCCGGGAGCGTAAGAGGGAGAAGGCCAGCCTACAGGTGTCGCTGGGATCCTCTACTAATCCAGGGTCGGGTTCCACCGCACATCAGGGGGGCTTTCCCCAGCCTCAACGAGAGAGGACCGGGGGGTGGTGGACGCAGACAGTCGATGGTAGAGGCTCAGCCAGTTCTACTACAGATCCTGTCAGGTCGGAGGTGTTGCACTGGGCCCATGGGACCCGCCTCACGTGCCATCCGGGGATTGGTCGCACCCTGGCTGTCCTACGCAGCAAGTTTTGGTGGCCCACCATGGACAGAGATACCAAGGACTACATTTCGGCCTGTCACGTGTGTTCCCAGAATAAGACCCTCCATCGACCCCCAGCAGGACTGTTACAGCCACTACCCATCCCTAGCCGGCCGTGGTCTCATGTGGCATTGGATTTTGTCACGGGGCTTCCACCATCTAACGGACATACGGTTGTGCTGACGATTGTCGATCGTTTTTCCAAAGCAGCTCACCGTGCCGTTACCCAAGCTGCCGTCCGCTCGGGAGACCGCTGATCTCCTGGTGAGTCATCTGTTCAGGTTACACGGGATCCCTTGGGACATTGTGTCAGACAGAGGTCCACAGTTTACTTCCCAGGTTTGGAAGGCGTTTTGTACTGCGTTGGACATCAAGGTGAGTCTCTCCTCTGGTTACCATCCCCAGACCAATGGACAGACGGAACGGGCAAATCAACAGATGGAGGTGGCACTGAGGTGCACATCATCTGCCAATCCTGCAAGTTGGAGCGCCCAGCTGCCTTGGGTAGAATATGCCCACAACACGTTGGTGAACGCCTCCCTAGGTATGTCTCCCTTCCAGTGTTGTTACGGTTATCAACCACCTCTATTTTCAGATCAGGAACAAGAGCTGGCAGTTCCTTCGGTTCAGGAACACTTGAGACGGTGCCATCAGGTCTGGAGACGAGCCCGCTCAGCTCTTGTGCACGCACCTCGTCCCAGTCACAGGTCCAAGCCAACCGCCACCGCACTCCTGCCCCTAGGTACTCACCGGGACAGAAGGTTTGGCTATCCTCCAGGGACCTGCCGTTGCGGGTTGAGGCTACTAAATTGGCACCACGATTCATCGGCCCGTTTGAAGTAGAGAAGGTCATCAACCCTGCAGCAGTTCGACTGAAGCTTCCTCGGTCTCTTCGGATTCACCCTACCTTCCACGTTTCCAGGATCAAGCCGGTCAGGTCCAGTTCCCTGATGCCTCCTGTCCTCCCCGCCTCCTCCCAGGATGATTGGCGATCATCCCGCATACACGTACGGCGGATTATGGATGTAAGGCGCTGGGGTCGGGCCTTCAGTTTTTAGTGGATTGGGAGGGTTATGGGCCGGAGGAACGCTGTTGGGTGCCCCGGAGAAACATTCTTGACCCTTCCCTGATTCGGGAGTTTTTTCTTCGCCATCCGGAGAAGCGGGATAGGCCGCCAGGTGGCGTCCATAGAGGGGGGGGTACTGTCACGGTGGATCAGGACTCTGCACAGTTGGCCGCGGCTTCGCACCTAGCTCCCCACCCCTACTGATTCGCAGAGAAACAGGTGTGCGGAGAGGCGCGGAGCAAGCCCAGCTGATCCGAGTTGATAATCAACAGAGGTTAAGAAGCACCGCAGCCTGCTCATCGATGCCAGATCGTAACACTTACTACCGTTAGTACTACGCCTCGCTCAATGCCTTGTGATATTTCTGATTACTTACCTGTTCCTTTTGTTCATCTCAGATCCTTCCAGTCCTGCCGTCAGTCCTGTTCCCGCTCCACCTCTGTCTTCTCCTGTACCGTCAAGTCCTGTCATCGGTCCCGCTCCAGCCCAGTCCCGGTTTTGTCCTGCTACACATCGCTATCCTCGAAGAATCCGCTATTCCTAAGTTGTCCTTTTGTCTAAATAAATCTCTTTTGTTACTTTACGTGTGTCTCTGCGTTTGGGTTATCTGCCAGTCCATAACATCTTATTTATAAATAATCTCTCTTAAACCAGGCTTTAAATGCTTGTGCTCTGCTTGTCACACATTTACCTCATTATTGTGCAGTGTTTAGTAACCATTCATTCATATGTGTTTTAAACTGTAAATTAAATTGTTTCAAAAAGTATATAATGACAAGATGAAGTGTAATAGTTATGGGGGGTTCTTGTTGGGGCCTTGCATGCTGGGGGCCCGTAGGCAATTACCTGCTCTTGGCAAATGGTAAGACCACCACTGCATAAGTGACAAATGATCCATAACAACATGAATATCATGAATTATATTCCATGCATTACTAGTCATTAGATGTCTCTAGTTTAGTCTGAGGCGTAGAAAAGTTAATAAACCACAGAATCTACAGAAATACTCAGAGGATACAGAGGCCTGATGCTGTCAGATGTGATTAAAGTTATGGGTTTACACACTTGTGTCTCGAGGTCCACCTGACACAAGGTCTATTTGCAGCTGTTATGCTTTTAACAAGTGCTTTAACAATTCTGTTGATATAATTTTAGGTTGGTCCTGCCACTGAGTCAGCTCTGAGCCCTGGAGACACTTCTGGTGATTCTCTGACCTTAACCTACAGCTTAGTGGGACCTCACATCGGACCAGCACCTCCAGTCATCCCAGAGAACCTGTACGCGAGGGTGGAGAAGCCTTCAAGGTCCTGAAAGAAACATAGCAAAGATAGTTAATTGGATATCTTTTATTTGCTTTTGTACATATTCACTGTGTGCTTTTAAATTTTATGTTAAAAGATGAGAATGTAATTCTGGCAGCATCTTGTGTAAAATTGCAGATTGCAGCTCTTTAACAAGGTGTTTACTTGAAGAGCAGAAGAGGGTAATGGAACTTGGACCAGGCAGAATTACACATCCAGCAGCAGAGGCACTGAGCAGCACCTGCACTAAATGCAATTCTCTGAGTCAACTGCTTAAACACATTTATCAAACTGGACACTATTTTGTCAAAACCTTAAACACAATTTGCTTTTTTAAACAGTTTACAAAACCTTTTCACTCTTTATTACAAAACACTGAACACATGCTCGCTCAATAAAACACATGTGAGTCAAAAATTTAACGACAGGAGGCAGACGTTAGACACTATTAAAACACTGCGTGTCTCCACTAAGACACAAACACTGAAAACTGATACTAACGTAAAGACGGTACAGAGACACAGGTGAACTGCATCTTCTAGATTCTTTGAGGATGAAGATTCTTTTGACTCAAAAAGACCAACACTTGTAACTTAATTTGTTGCTAAAATATGCAGGTGATACAGTAACAATATTAGATACTAACAAGATATTTTGTGCACAGAATGTGAGACTACTACTTTCAATTTCAAATTATAATACTAATGTTAAATGGTGTAAGGCATGCATTTGTGTAGAAATCTCTATCTGTTTCCTTTAGGCCAGTTAATACGCAGCTGTGACGTATCATAACACAATTATGCAGATGACACTCAGATTTACATTTCACTCACACCAGTTTATTTAATTTAATTTATCTATTTATTTGATTGGGACGGTGCATGTTAATGAACATAAATGTGACACAACCACATGAATGTAAACATGCCAGATTGTAGCCGTAGGCTAATTTCCATCCGTTGTCCCAACATTCTCACACATTCATACACCAGAGCTGTATCATTTGAAAATGGACCAATCCATTCACTGTCACTGCATCGAACAGATTGATGTGTGCAAAATAATTTTCTCCAACTGAACAGAAACAAGACTGAACTAATCATCTTTGGAACAGAAACAAAGAGAAAGTGTCAGCAGTCACCTCGAGTCTCTTTCTCTAAAATCTAAAAAACAGGTTAGAAATCTAGGGGTCATCATGGACTCAGACCTGAATTTCCACAGTCACATTAAGTCAATTACATCATCTGCATTTTATCACCTTAAAAACATTTCCAGAGTCAAAGGGATAATGTCTAAACCAGATTTAGATAAAGTTAAAACAGCTGCAGATTATTGAGAACGCTGCTGCTCAGGTTCAAACTAAAACCAGGAAGTACAACCACATCAGTCCAGTTTTAAAATCCCTGCACTGGCTTCTGTTGCTCAGAGAATAGATTTTAAAACAGCACTTCTGGTTTACAAGTCTCTAAATGGTTTAGCACCAGAATATATTTCTGACAGTTCCTTATGAACCTCCTCGGACTCTGAGAACATCTGAGACAGGCTTCTGCTTGTGCCCAGAGTTAGAACTAAACCTGGTGAAGCAGCGTTTAAGTTTCAGAAAAAATCTGTAACAACCTCCACTTTAACAATGTTCAAGTTGAGGCTTCCTCTTTAGCTCCGCCTACATTCAATAAAAACTAAAACTCTTTACTGTCTTTACATTATTATTATTATTCTGTATTTTACTTATGTTTCTATTTCTAAATCTTGTCTGTGTATTTTAAATGTATCTTTTATTTCTGTAGAGCACTTACATATGTATATGCTATATAATTAAAATTATCTTGTCTATGTAATGTGAAGCTCACAGTGGATTTTTATCATGTTTTTGTTTTTCAGGCTCCAGTGTCCCAGTGTCCAAATGGACCAATGAGAACCTACTTATGAATGTCAGAGAAATGGTCCAAGTAGGAATTGACACATTTCATTGGAGATTAAATGACAGCAGAACTATAGTAACATTCAGACAGGAAACAGAAACCATCTCTAAAAACTTCAAAGGGAGAGTGGAGTTTTTCAAACATAATCTTTCTTTGGTTCTGAAAAATGTACAACTGACTGATAGTGGGCTCTACACAGCTGTTCTGTCAGGAGACGAAGATAAACAACTTGCTGAATATAATTTAATTGTTAGAGGTGGGTTCAAATACATTATTATCCCCAATATTATATGTATGTTATTTATTTATTTTTCTTATATAATTTAAGACCCAGTTTCCAAGGGTACTGTGTCCCAAAAATACTGAGGTCCAAAATGTTCATATGACTCAACGTAGGCTTATCTAAATGTGTCTGCCTTTGTTCCAGACTCTGGTGGTGTGTGTTTGGTGAAGAGCACTGTCGGCCTTGTCGTCATGGTGTCGGCTGTTGTCAGCGTAAACCACATTTTCATTTTTTAATAAATAAATTTGACACATCTACAGTCTTTGTCTCTGGCTCAGTGTTATGTTTGAATAAAACTATTTCTCTCTTGACGCTGTAAATATTTATTTACCGCACTCTTCTTTTAAATTTTTTTTAATTTTTCTAATGTTTCTTAATCTAAATCTTGTAAATTGTCTTTTATTCCTGTAAAGCACTTTGAGTTACCCAGTGTATAAATTGTGCTATATAAATAAAATTGCCTCTCCTTGCCGGATGTCCATAATGACTTTGAGCTGCAGTTGACTGCCTCTACTGTACAGCCCTGTCATAGCCTCATAGCCTCGGTGTCCCGGTGCCTCTTGTGCCACGGTCAGCTGCATGAGACTGGTTAAAACTGAAGCCCACATTAATAAGTCTCTGCTACATGAAGGATCAAGCCAAAGTAAAGCTCTCCTGCAGTTTTAGGTTTGTGTGTTTGAGCGCTTCAGTCTCTTTTGTGAAAGCCCCCGTTAGAGCTCATAAACACAGAGCATATTTATAAATATTTACAAAAACATGTTTTGAACGATGGTCTAAAGCAGTCATTCCCAAACTGTGGTCCGTGGACCACTAGTGGTCCGTGAGGGTACTGCAGGTGGTCCGTGGAAAGGCAAAATAAAATAATATTTTACCTTCATTTTACCAGGAAATTCCCATAAAAAAAATTTAAAACAATATGTAGGCCTATATTGATATAACATTTGCATTAAATTGTCAAGTTGACAATAAAAAGAGGGGGTGGGGGGGTTGTGGAGAGACCTGTTATTTTTATTTCCATTTGTTTTACGTTTTTTTGCTCTCGTGTTTCAGAAATGTTTTTTTCAGAATGTTTTTTTCAGAAATGCCACAGGTTTTAAAATGGTGATTATCCAAGTGTTCTTTTCCATTGCTATGGAAATAAGTCTGTTGTTCAAATTAACCTGATTATGCCCTCGGGCACATGAGTAAATAAATAAATTAAATATGTGGCAGCCGTTGTGTGCAGTAAACTTTCTTTTAACAAGCACACTGATGTGATGACTAGTTATAGTAGGCTAGTGATAGTAAGCCTATTTAGAGGTGCGGATTAATTCAGGTAAGACTGTGTGTAGACATTTTATTATGTGTGTTATGAGGTGGTCCGCAAAATTATTTGATTATAAATAGTGGTCCACACACACAAAAAGTTTGAAAAACCCTGGTCTAAAGATTGCTGTGGTACAATGATCCTAACCTTTTTCAACTTTTTGGGGCAAGACACTTAACCCACCTTGCCTCCAGTGGTGTTCCAGCTGTAACACTGGTGAATAGAACTTTAATGTAAGTTGCTTTGGATAAAAGCATCAGCTAAATGACAAAATGTGTCCATCTTGTCCAAGAAATGTCCGAGCTGACCTGGGGGTCGACAGATAACTACAAAATGACTTTTAACAGGGTGGGTGATGGTAACAGCATGAAACTCAAAGGAGCTGTTGTCACACAAGGGTGCTAGCTGTTTGAACTACCAGTCGGTAGGGATAAGTGGTCCGGTCTCTCCACCCCTTCCTTTGACTTGAAGACTGTGAAAAAAGAAAGTGTGATTATGGGAGAGGGCATCGGGAGTGGCAGAGTCCTCTGGTTTGATCCATGTTTCATTAAGTGCTACAACTGAAAGACCAGAATGTCTTGTTTTTGCTCCTCCCATAGCACAGAAACTGCTCTGATCAGGGTCACCAATGACCTGCTGATGGCCTCGGACTACGGCTCCCCATCTCTCCTCATCCTCCCTGACCTCTCTGCTGCGTTACTACTGTGATACTGTTTACCACCACATTCTCCTCCATCGCCTCCAACACTACACTGGACTCTCTGACAGTGCCCTCCTCTGGTTTCACTCCTACCTCACGGAGAGGACCGAGTTCGTGGCCTTGGGGGATGCTAAATCTCAGCCCCACATGGTCACCTGTGGGGTCCCCCAGGGCTCAGTGCTCGGTCCCCCCCTCTTCATCATCTACTTGCTCCCTCTCAGTCGTGTCATCAGCAGCTTTGGAGTTTCATTTCACTGCTGATGACACGCAGCTATACATCAAGGTCACCCCTACCTCCACTCCCCTCTGCCTCCGTCACTTGTCTTACCTCCTGCCTGGAGGAGATAAAGGCCTGGATGAGTCAAAACCTCCTGCAGCTTAATAGTTAAAAAACTGAAGCCATTCAGATTGGCACACCTCACCAGCTCCACAACTCCCCCATTACCTCCATATCCTTCTCCGGCCACAACATTCCACTCTGCCCCTCCGTTACTAACCTGGGGGTCAAATTTGATCCCCAGCTAACTTTTGACAACCACATCAATTTTATCTGTAAAAATTCCTTTTTCCACATACGCAACATTGCCAAACTCCGCCCCTCCCTCTCTCTCTCCCCGCTGCAGAGAAGCTCGTCAATGCCTTTGTCTCCTCCAGACTGGACTACTGTAACGCACTCCTCATTGGGATTCCTGGCAGGAGCATCCAAAATCTCCAGTATGTACAAAACAGCACTGCCAGGGTCCTGATGAGGGTGTGGAAATATGATCACATCACGCCCATCCTCCGCACTCTTCACTGGCTCCCCATTCCCCCCTGTATTGAACACAAACTCCTCCTCCACCCATCACTGCCTGCACGGTGATGCCCCCACTTACCTCACAGAACTTCTCACACCACACACCACCTCCAGAACCCGGTCTGGCCAAATGCACCGTCTACGTGCTTCAAGGACAAAACTAAAAACCATGGGTGACAGGGCCTTCGAGGCAGTTGCTCCCCGTCTGTGGAATGCCCTGCCTGACCACCTCAGGGCCCCACAGACAGTGGATGCTTTTAAAAAAACCTTCCTTTTTAAAAAAGTGTATTTTAACTTAACTTAATCTCTGTGCATATTATTAGGCCCGAGCCGGTGATGACCGGGAGGGACTATTGTTTTTGCTCGGATTTTTTTTTTTTTTTTTTTTTATTTTTCTTCCGACCCAATGATCCTAAATTTGACCCAGTGAACATGCACGAAAAGTCATTTTATTGGTCCCAGACTTCAAACTCGGCGAAAAATTTATGTATTTGAAGTCGCCGAAAAAAAAATACGAAAAATGACTCAGTGGCGACCCCTACAAAATCAAAATACATTGGGCCTATGGAAAGTGAAAGTAACTTTTTCCAACGTAGAAAAATGAAACTTGGTATATCCATAGGACACCTCAGGGCAAACAGAAAAGTCAATGACAGTCACACCCTAAACTTAACAGGAAGTCCGCCATGTGGGGTGAAACGCGCCACTAAAATCGGCACCCCTTGCGCGAAAGATGCAAATCATTGTGTTTTAATCTAAATGGCCCCAAATTTGGTGAGTATCATCTAGACACGTGTGCCAACCAAAGTTGTGACTTTGTTGTTGATATCTTATCGGGTATGGGGTGTGGCAAGCCTGTGAGGTGGCCATTTTTGTGAAAATAAAGCGTCTCTTAACTCTCAAACGCCTTCTCGGATCGAGTTGGACCCAAAAAGGCGTTTGTGCACATTCATGACCTGAACAAAAAATATGTAAATAAAGGGTTATCTTTAGAAATGGCTCTCCAGCGCCCCTACAAACTTATAATGGACCCAAGAATTTAGTTTGTCATAGAGACATAAAATTTTGTACACACATCTCTTATGTCATGTGAGCATAAAAGCCAATGACAACCACCCCTATCTATAAATGTGTTGCCATAGCAGCGTCCCAAAATGTGAAAAAGTCAATGGGAAGTGAAATTTTTAGTTTGTTGTAGGCAAATAAAACTTGGTACACACATCCACCATGGGCTTATGAACAAAAAAGCCAATGGGGACCACACCCTATCACACACAGGAAGGCGGCCATTTTGAATTGAAAATGTGAACCGACTTAAAATACACCTCTTTTTTAAAAGTACACAGAAAAAAGCTGCTTCATTCCACAGACACCAAACTTGGGCAAAATGAGCTAAACACATGTATGTAAATGAGACAAGTGTTTTTCTAGACTTTTTTGCTCGAGTTATATTTTTTTTTATTATAATTCGGTATATATTTTTTTATTATAATTTTTCTGCAAAATGATCCTCAATTTAACCCAGTAAACGAACAACTAAAAGTCATTTTTATTGGTCCCAGACTTCAAGCTCGGCGAAAAATTTATGTATTTGAAGTCGCCGAAAAAAAAATACGAAAAATGACTCAGTGGCGACCCCTACAAAATCAAAATACATTGGGCCTATGGAAAGTGAAAGTAACTTTTTTCCAACGTAGAAAAATGAAACTTGGTACATCCATAGGACACCTCAGGGCAAACAGAAAAGTCAATGACAGTCACACCCTAAACTTAACAGGAAGTCCGCCATGTGGGGTGAAACGCGCGGCCACTAAAATCGCACCCCTTGCGCAGAAAGATGCAAATCATTGTGTTTTAATCTAAATGGCCCCAAATTTGGTGAGTATCATCTAGACACGTGTGCCAACCAAAGTTGTGACTTTGTTGTTGATATCTTATCGGGTATGGGTGTGGCAAGCCTGTAACGAGGTGGCCATTTTTGTGAAAATAAAACGTCTCTTAACTCTCAAACGCCTTCTCGGATCGAGTTGGACCCAAAAGACGTTTGTGCACATTCATGACCTGAACACAAAAAATATGTAAATAAAAGGGTTATCTTTAGAAATGGCTCTCCAGCGCCCCCTACAAACTTATAATGGGACCCAAGAATTTAGTTTGTCATAGAGACATGAAATTTGGTACACACATCTCTTATGTCATGACGAGCATAAAAGCCAATGACAACCACCCCCTATCTATAAATGTGTTGCCATAGCAACGTCCCAAATATGTGGAAAAAGTCAATGGGAAGTGAAATTTTTAGTTTGTTGTAGGCAAATGAAACTTAGTACACACATCCAGCATGGGCTTATGAACAAAAAAGCCAATGGTGGCCACACCCTATCACACACGGGAAGGCGGCCATTTTGAATTGAAAATGTGAACCGACTTAAAATACACCTCTTTTTAAAAGAACACAGAAAATAGCTGCTTCATTCCACAGACACCAAACTTGGGCAAAATGAGCTAAACACATGTATGTAAAATAGACAAGCGTTTTTCTAGACTTTTTTGCTCGAGTTATATTTTTTTTTATTATAATTTGGTATATATTTTTTTATTATAATTTTTCAGCAAAATGAACCTCAATTTGACCCAGTAAACGTGCAACTAAAAGTCATTTTATTGGTCCCAGACTTCAAGCCCGCAAAAATTTATGTATTTGAAGTCCCGAAAAAAAAATGAAAAATGACTCAGTGGCGACCCCTACAAAAGTCAAAATACATTGGTTCTATGGAAAATGAAAGTAAATTTTTCCAATGTAGAAATACAAAACTTGGTACATCCATAGGACACCTCAGGGCAAACAGAAAAGTTTATTACAGCCATACCGTAAACTCAACAGGAAATCTACTATGTTGGGTGCGTGACCACCTAAATTGCACCCCTTGTGTCTAAAGGCTTTTCATCTAAACAGCTCCAAATTTGGTGAGTATCATCTAGACACGTGTGCAAAAAAAAGTTATCAATTTGTTTTTGATACATTTGTGGCTGTGGTCGTAATGAGTCTGTGAAGAGGCAGCCATTTCTTTGGGAAATAAATGCCATTTCCCATTTGCCAGGATCCTTCCTTTAGAGGAGGCTCTTCCAGAGCCAAGGCTAGAGTCTTAGAAAACTCCTCAGAATCCTTTGGAACTTGTAAACTTGTACTTTTAGACAAGTAATATTTAACTTTTTAAACAGGGGTGCAGCGATTCCTGAGTCATCTCAAATATCCAGCCAGTACTTTGTTTTTCTTGCCTTAGCCTAAGCATAATCTATTATTTTCAAAAGTTCAGACAGCTCCCAGGAAAACCAGGGATTGTGGAGACCTTTAACTCTAAATTACAAGGTGGTGTAGCAGGCCCCAGCAGTAGCACAGGCCCGGTTATTTGACATTACCGTGAAGTTTATGCTTTAAGGCACGAAATTCAATCCTCCGAGTGCATGTATCCCCGCGGTATGAAGGGAGGCGAGGGCCTTTATCGCCGCTTGCGGCTTTAATTCTTTTTATAGTTGTTATACTCCGTTTACTGTATTTAAATGTTTAATTTATTTTATGCTGATTAATTTTATGTCGCACTTTGAGGTTTTGTTTAAAACAAAAAGTGTATTACAAATAAAATGTATTATTATTATTAGGCCCGAGCCGGTGATGACCGGGAGGGCCTATTGTTTTTGCTCGGATTTTTTTTTTTTTTTTTTTAATTTTTTTATTATTTTTTAATTTTCTTTTCCACCTATGATCCTAAATTTGACCCAGTGAACATGCACGAAAAGTCATTTTATTGGTCCCAGACTTCAAGCTCGGCGAAAAATTTATGTATTTGAAGTCGCCGAAAAAAAAATACGAAAAATGACTCAGTGGCGACCCCTACAAAATCAAAATACATTGGGCCTATGGAAAGTGAAAGTAACTTTTTTCCAACGTAGAAAAATGAAACTTGGTACATCCATAGGACACCTCAGGAACAAACAGAAAAGTCAATGACAGTCACACCCTAAACTCAACAGGAAGTCCGCCATGTGGGGTGAAAGCAGCGCAGCCACTAAAATCGCACCCCTTGCGCAGAAAGATGCAAATCATTGTGTTTTAATCTAAATGGCCCCAAATTTGGTGAGTATCATCTAGACACGTGTGCCAACCAAAGTTGTGACTTTGTTGTTGATATCTTATCGGGTATGGGTGTGGCAAGCCTGTAACGAGGTGGCCATTTTTGTGAAAATAAACGTCTCTTAACTCTCAAACGCCTTCTCGGATCGAGTTGGACCCAAAAAGGCGTTTGTGCACATTCATGACCTGAACAAAAAATATGTAAATAAAAGGGTTATCTTTAGAAATGGCTCTCCAGCGCCCACTACAAACTTATAATGGACCCAAGAATTTAGTTTGTCATAGAGACATAAAATTTTGTACACACATCTCTTATGTCATGACGAGCATAAAAGCCAATGACAACCACCCCCTATCTATAAATGTGTTGCCATAGCAACGTCCCAAAAATGTGAAAAAGTCAATGGGAAGTGAAATTTTTAGTTTGTTGTAGGCAAATAAAACTTGGTACACACATCCACCATGGGCTTATGAACAAAAAGCCAATGGGGACCACACCCTATCACACACAGGAAGGCGGCCATTTTGAATTGAAAATGTGAACCGACTTAAAATACACCTCTTTTTAAAAGTACACAGAAAAAAGCTGCTTCATTCCACAGACACCAAACTTGGGCAAAATGAGCTAAACACATGTATGTAAAAGAGACAAGTGTTTTTCTAGACTTTTTGCTCGAGTTATATTTTTTTATTATAATTCGGTATATATTTTTTATTATAATTTTTCTGCAAAATGATCCTCAATTTAACCCAGTAAACGAACAACTAAAAGTCATTTTTATTGGTCCCAGACTTCAAGCCCGGCAAAAAATTTATGTATTTGAAGTCCCCGAAAAAAAAAATACGAAAAATGACTCAGTGGCGGCCCCTAGAAAAGTCAAAATACATTGGGCCTATGGAAAGTGAAAGTAACTTTTTCCAACGTAGAAAAATGAAACTTGGTATATCTATAGGACACCTCAGGGCAAACAGAAAAGTCAATGACAGTCACACCTAAACTTAACAGGAATGTCCGCCATGTGGGGTGAAAGCGCGCCACTAAATTCGCACCCCTTGCGCAGAAAGATGCAAATCATTGTGTTTTAATCTAAATGGCCCCAAATTTGGTGAGTATCATCTAGACACATGTGCCAACCAAAGTTGTGACTTTGTTGTTGATATCTTATCGGGTATGGGTGTGGCAAGCCTGTAACGAGGTGGCCATTTTTGTGAAAATAAAGCGTCTCTTAACTCTCAAAGCGGCTTCTCGGATCGAGTTGGACCCAAAAGGCGTTTGTGCACATTCATGACCTGAACACAAAAATATGTAAATAAAAGGGTTATCTTTAGAAATGGCTCTCCAGCGCCCCTACAAACTTATAATGGGACCCAAGAATTTAGTTTGTCATAGAGACATAAAATTTGGTACACACATCTCTTATGTCATGACGAGCATAAAAGCCAATGACAACCACCCCTATCTATAAATGTGTTGCCATAGCAACGTCCCAAATATTTGGAAAAAGTCAATGGGAAGTGAAAATGTTAGTTTGTCATAGGCAAATGAAACTTGGTACACACATCCAGCATGGGCTTATGAACAAAAAGCCAATGGGGACCACACCCTATCACACACGGAAGGCGGCCATTTTGAATTGAAAATGTGAACCGACTTAAAATACACCTCTTTTTAAAAGAACTCAGAAAATAGCTGCTTCATTCCACAGACACCAAACTTGGGCAAAATGAGCTAAACACATGTATGTAAAATAGACAAGCGTTTTTCTAGACTTTTTGCTCGAGTTATATTTTATTTTATTATAATTTGGTATATTTTTTTATTATAATTTTTCTGCAAAATGATCCTCAATTTGACCCAGTAAAGCGTGCAACTAAAAGTCATTTTATTGGTCCCAGACTTCAAGCTCGGCGAAAAATTTATGTATTTGAAGTCGCGAAAAAATATGAAAAATGACTCAGTGGCGACCCTACAAAAGTCAAAATATATTGGGCCTATGGAAAGTGAAAGTAACTTTTTCCAACGTAGAAAAATGAAACTTGGGACACCTCAGGGCGAACAGAAAAATGTATTACAGCCATATCGTAAACTCAACAGGAAATCTACTATGTTGGGTGTATGCGTGACCACCTAAATTGCACCCCTTGTGTCTAAAGGCTTTTCATCTAAACAGCTCCAAATTTGGTGAGTATCATCTAGACACGTGTGCAAAAAAAGTTATCAATTTGTTTTTGATAGATTTGTGGCTGTGGTCGTAATGAGTCTGTGAAGAGGCAACTATTGGGAAATAAATGCCATTTCCCAATTGCCAGGATCCTTCTCAACAGAAAATGTTGGGTGGAATACATGACCACCTAAATCGTACACTTTGTGCTAAAGGGTTTTCATCTAAACAGCTCCAAATTTGCTTTAAAGCACGACATGCAATCCTCCGAATATATGTGTCCCGGTCTCAAGGAGGCGAGGGCCTTTATCGCCGCTTAACTTTAATTATTATTATTATTATTATTAGAATGTTAAACAAAAGCTGTAATGAAATCAGCTTTGTTCACAGCAGACTGGCAGTTCCACAAGCCTTTTGGGAAAGTAGAAGGGGCAGTTATGGACAGTAATGACGCTTTTCCACTACACAGTACCAGCTCGACTGACGACCGACTCGACTCGCTCGGCTCGTTTTCCATTGCAGATAGTACCTCCACAATAGTACTTAGTCGTCATCATAGCGACGCCGCAAGAACCTGTCGTGACGTAATCTTCTACGCGACACACACCCGCTACTCACACACATAAACAATGGAGGAAATCGAGTCTATGTTTTTTTTATCCTCGGGATGTGGCTGTTTCTCACAGCAAGACAGCAAACGTTGTTTCAGGAGAGGCTGAGGGCAGCAAAAAGAAACAATGCTGATAACAGGAGAGTTTGGGAATTACTACAGAGTTCAGACTACGAGACAAATCTGTTTTTTCAAAGCCGACGCAAGAGGCTAAGTTATGCTAACGTTTACATATGTGTAAATACTATAAGTTACTACTTACAAAGTATTTGAACAACTTTATAGCTACCAGTATTACGTACAAAAATGTGTATGGTTTATGTGTTTCAGATCTGTAGAACAGCAGATCTACAACAGGAAAATATGTCGAGCACGGGTTGTGGTTGAAAACGCTTTTGGTAGACTGAATCTCCCTCAGGACAGTCAGATGCTCCTGCTCCCTCTGTCGTTTCCTCCGTCCTGGACAAAAAATAATTACAATGAATGAATTACAATAAAGATAAACAATTTCACGTTTAATTCAAACGTTGTGTGCATTTGAAATTACCATGTGTACAGTATACATACAGTATACAGTACACATGGTACGCACACATTGTGTATGTCTCGAAAGTTATAAAAATACTGAACAGGTTTATTAATGAATCTTGATTCCCATAACTGGGAATGCTTCCTGTTGCTATGCAAGTACATTGACGTTATATTAATAATAATATATGATATACTAATGGGTTATAAACACGATTAATATTAATTTAATTATATTAATAAGTGTATATAGATTCACAGACAACAGGCTAGAAGGTTTTACTTTTTCTCCCATTATACTAACCGGTTGCCGGTGTGACGCTGGTGCCAATGGTTCTGGTGCTGTTGTTGATGCCGACGCTGCAGCCGATGCCAACATGGCATCAGTGGGAGCCACAGAACCATTCTCGCTCGTCGAAAAGGAATCTTGAATAGAAAGATCATACAAAAGTCAACACACTACGATATAACAATGGCAGGCAGCTAGCAACTAGTTAGAGCTAAAAGTTAGCGGCAATTGCTATCTGCGACACAAGTTTACAGTCTTCATTGTTATTAGTGAGCTTCAGCTTTCCAGCCTAAAGAAAACAAAACTCTCAAGCAGAGTGCACCTACAGGGTTAATGTAATGTAAACTTAAAACACTTACCGTCCTCCATCAGCGACTCGGAGACTTCTTTGTTTACTCTTTCGTTCCTCGTTGCCCCATCAAGCTCTCGCTGGATCTTCTCTTCGGCAACCAAACAAAGAAAAGTCTGCACCTCCTCGTTTGACCACGGAGCATTTTTCCGAGTTGCCATAATACTAAAGTCTGGGACTGGGTAAATTATCACGCAATCTCTGGCCAAACTATTTAAAAATGGCGGGGTTATTCAGGATACACGTCTGGCTCTTGCAACGATGACGCGGTGAACAGTGACGATTCTCTCTGGCCAATCAGCAGTCTGTCGTGTGTTCACGTCACAATTTAGTATAGCCACAGCCGCTTAGAACCTCGCCGGTGATACGAAAAAGGACCTGGAAGCAGGTACAGGTACAACTTTTACGCAGTGGAAAACCAAAAAAGGCGAGCCCAGTCGAGGCGAGTCGTGCTGGAACTGTGTAGTGGAAAAGCGCCATAATACAACATGTAGATTATTAGCATTGTCGTCTTCAGCATTGTACAGATGATTTCTGTGTTGTATTGACAATAGGGATTTGAAAACACATCAAAGAAGAGCAGAAAAGAGAATATGCAAGAAGAATAAAAAATAACAATAAAAGATCAATTTAAAAGTGCAAACAATTAGTAAAAAAATGTGTGCACTCGGAGGACCTGTAGTCAGAGGCCACAGTCAGGGCCGTATCACTGATGAATATACGGTGTGGATACTGCAAGGGCCAACAACGGGTACATTTTTATGGGTCAATATTGTATCTCTGTCATGACCTGTGTGGTGTATTATTTTGGATGTTGTGAGGAAGGAAGATTTGGTTAAAGACATGGGTGACTGGTATAAAAGAGGTCACTGGGGAACTAGGACCTCACTAATGTGCCCCTTCTGAGCCAGCAGGCTTGTCCCATGCCTGGTTAGTCTTTTTAAATTTTAGTCTCTTGTTTGGTCTGATGGTTCCGGCTTTCCAGTTTTTGTCTTTTCTTTTGTTCAGGTTAGTTGTGGTGTTTTTTGTTTTGTTTGTGTAGGGTGGAAGAGGCGTCGGCCCGGCATCTACGGCCCTGTATAGAGTTGGCCCGGTGTTGCCTCTTCCTCATGTTTTTTTTGGCCAGCTAATTACTTTCTCTTTTGGAGTACAGGAGTATTTTTGGAAAAAAATACATAAAAGTTTTAAAACGTTAAATATAGCGTTTCAGCGTCAGTTCAGGCAGGCCACACAAGCTCTGCTGTCAGCTGACACCCTGATCTGATTGCTATAGCACTCAATTGGTCCGTTCAAACAGGGCGCCCTATTTAAGTGCATTTTCAGTCTGCTGCTTGGCTGCTTCCACTGCATTGCTTGCAAGGCTGCTACTGTTGTTACTGCTTCTGCTGCTACTGTTGCTACTGTTGCTGCTGCGGCTACTACAGCTTCTGCTGCTGCTACTACTGCTATTACTACTGCTACTACTGCTATTGCTGCTGGTGCTGCTATCTACTGCTACTCCTGCTGGTGGTGCTGCTGCTACTGCTGTTGGTGCTGCTATTGCTGCTGTTGGTGCTGCTATTGCTGCTGTTGGTGCTGCTATTGCTGCTGGTGCTGCTATCTACTGCTACTCCTGCTGGTGCTGGTGCTGCTGCTACTGCTGCTGGTGCTGCTATCTACTGCTACTCCTGCTGGTGCTGCTGCTACTGCTGCTGGTGCTGCTATCTACTGCTACCCTGCTGCTACTGCTGCTGGTGCTGCTATCTACTGCTACTCCTGCTGGTGCTGGTGCTGCTGCTGCTGCTGCTGCTGCTGGTGCTGGTGCTGCTACTGCTGTTGGTGCTGCTATTGCTGCTGGTGCTGCTATCTACTGCTACTCCTGCTGGTGCTGCTATCTACTGCTACTCCTGCTGGTGCTGCTGCTACTGCTGCTGGTGCTGCTATCTACTGCTACTCCTGCTGCTGCTGCTGCTGCTACTACTGCTACTGCTGCTACTACTGTTACTGCTGGTGCTAATGCTGCTACTACTGCTGCTACTACTGCTACTGCTGCTACTACTGTTACTGCTGGTGCTAATGCTGCTACTACTGCTGCTGCTGCTATAGAAAGCGGCTGCTGCGATTTCTCATCAGTTGAGAAGCCGAATCGTTGCAGGTAATGTAATTTAATCTTGTAAAAAATATTGCTGTGCTCCGACATGAGTGAGAAAATGTGTCGTTGACTGCGGCGATGTATCTGTTATGCTTAAAGACAGCGATCCCCGGCTTTCAAAAAAAATTTTCAGAGATGTTATATGCGAAATCTTTCCGTCTCGTAGAGCCGAGCTGGACACCTATTTGGCAATCATCTCATGCTCGATCTGTGGCTCTCATTCTCACACTCTCAATCTATGCCCAAAAAATATGTGTCTCCTCAACCCTTTAAGGGACTTATTCAAGGTTTTTGCAGGACTGATATGGTTGCCTAGTCCTTCTTTTTCCTGTAATAATTTGCTTTCTGCTGTAAAAGAACTGAAATTGTCGATACATTGTTGGGAAAGGAAGTTAAGAAAGGATTCCTGATCGGGCTTTTTGATAAATCTCCCTCAATTTTTCGTATTAACCCTATAGGGATTGCTACTCGGAAATATTCAGGGAAGAAACGCTTAATTTTTGACTTGTCTGCCCCTCATAATGACGCCGCTCAAAGTATCAACAGTCTTATTCCACTAGCTCCGTTTTTTTCTGTTTTACGCAACCATTGACGATGCAATTAAGTTAATAAAAATTGCAGGTAGGGGTGCATGGCTTGCAAAGGCAGATATTTCAAACGCCTTTAAAGTTATGCTTTACATCCATCGCAGTGGCATTTATTTGGCATCAAATTATACTTTTCATTCAGGCTCACTTTCGGCTGTCGCAGTAGTTCAAACATATTTGATACACTATCAGAGGTGCCATGTGGGATTCTCCTTAACAACCACAAATGACCATACGTGCTTCATCTTTTAGACGATTTTCTGCTAGTGGATTATAAAAAATGCTAAGCCAGAAAGATGCATTTCGGTTTTAAAACACACTTCGCTGATTTAAGTGTTCCCCTTTCTGAGGGGGAAAAAAAAAAAACTTTAGGTCCTCCAAAGTTATTGAGTTTTAGGCATTGCATTAGATTCCAAGTTAATGCAAGCTTCGTTGCCACTTGAGAAATTAAATCGCATAAGAGAAATCATGAGATGCTCAAATGTCCATATCTTTTTCAAAACGAGATTTGCTCTCTACTAGGCCATCTTTATTTCACGATGCGTATAATTCCCCAAGGCAGGTCTTTTATTCCTAGACTCCTCGATCTATCCAAATCAGTTAAAGATCTTAAGGACATAGTTGCCTTAGATCCAGGCTGCAGATCAGATCTCAAGTTCTGGTCTTTGCTCCTTGAAAAATTGGAATGGCATTTCCTTTTTTCACTATGATGATATGGAGTCTTCTGCAGCCCTTAAATTGTATAATTGTATAATTTGTATACGCCTTCTGTCGGTTTTGGGGGGGGGTTTAATGGTCAGTGGTTTGCTAGTAAATGGCCAAAGGAGCTGCTATCTGTGTCTGATAATAACATGTCCACCGCTCTGTTGGAAATATATCCCATAGTGATAGCTGGTATTCTGTGGAGCAAACAATGGGTCACATGACTTAACCATATCAGACGTTTTAATTTTTCTCACCACTTCACCATATTGCTAAAGCACTTAAAAACTGACAGGACAGGGAAGGTTCTGTTGTATACATTTCTGAAACTAACTCTGCTTTTTGTCTCTGTCGTCTATGTTGGCTTATCTGAGGAGCCGTCCACAAGCTCGTCGGGAGGACTCATTATTTATAACGGAGGAGGGAAATCCTATGTCCAGAGCCTGGTTTGTCAATACTGCGGGCTCCCCCCTGAGTATTATTCGGCTCATTCACTGCGCATAGGGGCTGCTACAACTGCAGCTTCTTCTACTCCCGTTTCTACCCTTAAAGCTATGGAAAGATGGTCTTCGGCAGCTTATGAACAGTACCTCAGGCCAGATACACGAGCCATCCTTGATGCTCAAAAAGCCATAAGTGATGCTTATGATAAATAGTGAAATAAATATTACTTAACTAACTAATGGGCTTATTTAATTACGGCTTCGTTAGCTCATCTTCCTTCATCTGATTGATTCACGTTAATCTGTTGGCTTTATCTTTACTAAATAAGATTTGGCTTCTTTAAAACGCTCATTTTGATCTCTGCTGGCTCTTCGATTTGGCCTGGTATGGTCTGTTTGGGGGGGGGGAATTTTATTTGCTGCTCTCCTAGTTTTAAATGGGAGATTGTCCCCAGAAGCCGCTGCTGTTACCTGACAAGCTTTCATGGAGCTCATGAAAGTATGGGTAACTTAGAACAGAGCCATACCGCCAAATGTAACTTTAACATCATGCAAATAAAAATTATAAAAATTGACTAAAGAATTGTCTATGGTATTTTTGACTCAAGTGGTCCTGACTGAACTGTTTTAGCATCCCGTGTCCTCATTTAAATATATCAAATTATCCTGGATTGTAACAGTGCTCAGCAGTGCTCAGTTTGTCCTCTGTGGGCACTTGTAGACACAGCTCCTTCCTCTGGCTTTTAGTGAGATTTAAATGTGTGTTTTTCAAAGCTAGACAAATACAAAGACTGTTATGTTGATTATACACGACTGGAAACACAGCTGAGACTGATGTGTTCTGTATTTTACTAAGAACTTACACAGCACTCATTTAATCTATATTTAAACAGTTTCTTGTGTCATTTCCTGTGGTATTTACACCATAAGGAACAATGTCTAAAATAAAAGAATTTAAAAGTTCAAAAGATGCAGCTTTGTCTTTCTGATGAATGTTTGCAGGTTTCCTTTCACAGATGTTAAATGTTGCACAATAAAAAAATTTAATTAAATTATATTCCATGTAGATCAGGAGTGCATTATTAGCTCTGTCTGCTTTTTAATGTTAGACATCTCTAGTTTAGTCTGAGGTGTAAAAAGAGGTGATAAACCACAAGATGGTTGACCAATCTACGGAAATACTGATGATAGTATGAAGCTGCAAAGACTTCACAAAGAAATACAAATGAACAAGTCAAATGATGGATATGTTTTTAATGTAGAAAACTGTTCTTAGTTTAATTAAATATGCAGTTTTCTGTCACAGAAATGTCTTAATAATGCATTGTACTTATAGAGCACTTTTCAAGATTCCCAAAGACGCTTTACATATCCATTATTTATTCACTCCACAGTCACACACTGGTGGAGGTAAGCTACATCAGTAACCACAGCTGCCCTGGGGCAGACTGACAGAGACGTGGCAGCCATTTTGCGCCTTCAGCCTCTCCGACAATCATCAAACCTTCTCACACATTCATCACCAGAGCCACAGACACTGATGGTAAGGAGGGTTAAGTGTTGAGGCAAGGACACAACAGTATGAACTGAACTGTGGGTAGAGCGGAAATCTAACCGCCAACCTCCAGGTTATAGAACAACCACTCTACCACTGAGCCACAGTATTTTGGGAAACATAGTTTGAGCCTCTTGCATAATATACTCAGTACAATTATGGTTCTGTAAGTGATGAAATCCTCAAAACTGAATGGTGTTTTGTCTTTGATGACTGGCTCAGATTAACAATTTAAAGTTAACAATTTAAAGTTTAATATTGTGCCACTGTAAGTTTTATACCATCTGAATATGAATGTATAATAATGTAATTTATATGGTCATCTATTTCATTAATCAAAATGTAACACTTAACACACAATAACTGCACAATATTTCATTAACTGACTAAGCATTACTTCTACATAATAATCAAAATGTTATTAATAATTTAATCTTATATCAGAAGTGTAGGTTTCATCTCTGCATGATTAATCTGATGCAGAGTAATCATCAGATTAATCATGTTGTGATTAATCATGCTGCTCCTCTGTGTGTTTTCTCTTGGACTCCATTTGTGACACAGAGGTTCTCAGGTTTCATGGAGGTGATGTTGGTCTTTGCAGTCTCCGTCTGTAATGGCGGACTCAAGACCCAAATGCACAACACCAGACTCAAAATGACAAACTGTAGTTTTTTTTAAAAGGAACAACAGAAGTAGCAAACACTGAAGTGTGTATTAACTGGACGTGGCCGGTCGGACCCGAAGGACAGTTGGCAACACACGGCGACTAGCTGGTACAGGAGGTGAGGACAGAAGGCTCAGGACCCGGTAAACAGCCGGAACAGGTAGCCTAATCAAGTAACTGGATTGGTTTAGCAGGTAACAGTACAAGAAACAGTACCAGGGTAGAAGGATCAGGGACCTGGGTCGTGTTAGCAGGACCAGGTTCGCAGTAGTGCTGGATGTGTTTGTCTGGAGTCAATCCGCCACCAAGAAGTGTGTGTTGGCTGCTTAAATACCTGCCTGATTGTAATGGCCGGCAGGTGTGCAGCACAGGAGTGTCTGGTTGGTCAGGTGACCTGACGAGCAGCCTGCACAAGGCCCTGTCATGTAGAGACGTCACAATAAACCACTCAGTATGCTTCAGGATTAATAAGTCTCATGAAAAAGGCCGACGCCAAAATGACCATATGACCCAGACTTACATTATTGTTATTATATAAAAACATCCTGTGGGTAATAACCAGGCAGTGCACTGCACTTTGTGTAAAAATCAGACTTGACAAGATATAAGTATTAGTGTATAGTGGAAATGCTAACAAACCAATAATAAAGTTCTGTATTAATTCATTGTCATTTTTAAAAACCTAACATTCGGAGGTCTTCCTGTGGGTCAATAGCTACACGGATGACCTGAAGTGACGTAGGTGGTGAGATGTCGGCGGTCGGAGGCGAAAGACACGTGGATCGGTAGATTGAAAGATATTCTTGACTTTGTTCGCTGGAATTAGCAACAACTGTACCGTGAATGTAATTATCATGGGTAAAAGTACGGATGGAGATAGTGATAGTATGTCATGGCAGGAAGTAAATAATAAGAGGAAAGGAAGGTGTGATAGTTCTGGAAGTTCCAACGATGAGGTGGAAGTGAGTGACAAGACTAAAAAAGTGAAGTCTATAAATATAAATGGGAAAAAGGAGAATGAACAAACTGAATGGAAAGTGATGATAACGTTTAAAAAAGAAGGGGGGCATTTTCACCCACTAAAACTAACAAAAGCAATTGAGAAAGAAATGGGTAAGATCAAGTTTGCTAAATATTTGAACAATAGAAGGCTGCTGGTCTTTACTACAGATAAAATACAAAGAGATAGATTTCTCAGAGCAGACACACTTAACGGGGAAAGGATCAGTGTTCATATCCCTGGGAATGCAGCAAAGCTTAGAGGTGTCATCTATGATGTACCTTTGGAAATAACAATAGAGGAGATAATGCAAGAAGTAAAAGGAGGAAAAGTTTTGAAAGCCACAAGACTACAAACACAAAGAAAAGGGGTGAAAACTGATAGCTTATCAGTAAAGCTAGAATTTGAAAAAGAGATGCCAAAGAGGGTAAGATTGGGATATTTGAGCTATGATGTAAGAGAGTTTATATCAGCACCACTTAGATGTTACAAATGTCAAAGAATGGGACATACTGCTGGGCAATGTAAAGGAAAACAAAGATGTGCTAGATGTGGAGTGAACATGAGTATGGAAATTGTGGTCAGGATACAAAAGTAAAATGCTGTAATTGTGGTGGTGAACACAGTGCTGCTTTTGGAGGATGCCCTGTACAAAGACAAGCCAGAGAGGTCCAGAAATATAAAGTAACTAATCAGGTGTCTTATGCTGAGGCAGCAAAAAAAGTCAAGGAAAGTGAAATATACAGACCCAGTGTGGTACAAGTAATAAATAAAGCAAAAGAATCAGAGAACAGAAGAATAATTGAGACTTCATCTCCAATGTCAAGGCAGAGGCAAACAGAAATAAATCCATGGATAAGAGAGATTAATGAAGAAACGCTGATTGTGGGTAAAACCAAATTTATTGCTTTCATTTGTAAGACTGTCAATGTGGCAGTACAGCAAAAGAAAAAAAGTGATATAATCAAGACAATAGTAGAGGCAGCCATAGAAATACTGGGGATCACTGAAGTTACAGCTGAAATGATTCATGAGATGTTGAATCCAAATAATGGAATGTCTCAAGGTGATTAACCTAATTATGTTATTTCATATCCTACAATGGAACGCCAGAAGCTTAGTAGCAAATGGTCAAGAGTTCAAGAAGGTTATAGATGATCTGGAAGTTAGACCTGATGTTATGTGTATACAAGAAACTTGGTTAAGACCTCATTTGGACTTTGTAATATCAGGTTATAGTGCGGTTAGATGTGACAGAATTGGAAAACAAGGTGGAGGATGTATAACATTTATTAAGGATACTTTGGCATACAGAAGGGTAACTGTCCCAAATGAATATGAATGTATAGTAATAGAAATGTGTAGTCCCAGAGGAAATATCAAAGTAGTCAATTTTTATAACCCGTGTAAGAAATTATCAAAACAAACATTTCATGAAATATCAGAAAGTGTTGACAGAAGAGAAATATGGTGTGGTGACTTTAATGCTCACAATACTCTGTGGGGAAGTGATTATACAGACACAAATGGAGAAGTAGTGGAAGAACTAATTGAGGAGAGATTACTTGCTTGTCTTAATGATGGAAGAGGTACCAGGGTTAATGTTACAAGAAACTCAGTTTCGTGTATAGATCTTACTTTAGTCTCTGTAAATATGAGTAATTTATGTGAATGGAATGTTAAGAATGACAACAACATAGGGAGTAATCACTTTCCAATTTTGTGTTCCATGAACTTTGATGTGTATGTTCAGGAGGGTTATGTAATAGAGAGATGGTGTTTTCATAAAGCTAACTGGGAAAAATTTAAAGCACTTTGTAGTGAGTACTCTGAAAGAATATCGATGGAGGGTGATGTAAATAGCTGCACAGTAGAAGTGACTTCCATGATTATTAATGCTGCAACAACCTGTATCCCTATGAGTACAGTGAATGAGAAAAAGAAAATACCATGGTGGAACAATGAGTGTAAAAATGCTATAAAAGATAGAAATCATGCATTCAGAAGGCTAAGAAAGAATATGAACCAAGATAATTTGATTGATTATCAAAGAAAGAGAGCTATAGTACGTAAAGTAATTAAGTCATCCAAGAAGAATGCATGGAGACAATTTTGCTCCACCATTGGCAGAGAAGTTAAATTGGGAGATATTTGGACAATGATCAAAAAGATGAGTGGGAAAAGAAAATCAGTTAAAATCCCAGTTCTGATAGAGGGAGAACATCAGGCAATTACAAATAAGGAGAAAGCTGAGCTACTAGGTAAGAAGTTTGCAAGTGTACATAGTGGGAGTCATTTAGATGAAATATATAAACAACAGAAAAAGGATATTTTAAGAACAAATAGCGAGGTAACTAAGAAAAAAGATAGTGATGATTCGACACTTGACATGGATTTTTCATTACAAGAGTTAAAAATGGCCTTAGAGGGAAGTGGAAATACGGCTCCAGGGCAAGATCAACTATGCTATGCTATGTTTAGACAATTATCAAAAGAAGCAATGGAAAGTATTCAAAAGCTGTTTAATAAGATATGGAAATAAGGTGTAATGCCAGATAGTTGGAAAAGTGCATTGATACTACCTTTTAGTAAGCCCGGTAAAGACTCAAATAATGCAGGAAACTACAGACCTATAGCTTTAACATCACATCTATGTAAATGGATGGAAAAGATAATTGTCTGTAGATTGACATATTATTTAGAGCAAAGAGGACTGCTAAATAAATATCAAAGTGGATTTCGTAAAGGAAGATCAACGGTAGATGCTTTGGTTAAAGTTAGCAATGAGGCAGAAAAGGCGATTAGTATGAAAGAGATCATGGCTATAGTATATTTTGATCTTGAAAAAGCTTATGACTCAATGTGGAGAGAAGGATTATTGATTAAAATGCATAAAATGGGTATTGGCTATATAATTGGGTGTTAGACTTCTGTCTAACTGAACTTTCCGTGTTAAGGTTGGGAATGATTTGTCGGAGTATTTCAATATTGAAAATGGTATCCCTCAAGGGAGTGCTATAAGCCCTATTTTATTCAATATCATGATAAATGACATTTTTATAAATGTTGATAGAGATATTGGATCATTACTTTATGCAGATGATGGGGCTATATGGAAAAGAGGGAAAAACATTAAACATGTGATTAATAGTATTCAGAATGCGATATTAAAAGTAGAAAGATCGTCATATGATTGGGGATTTAAGATGTCAGTTACAAAATCTTGCTATATGTTAATTACCAGAAAGAGAAGGGTTAATAATATACAGTTTAAATTGTATGGACATAATATGGAAAGAGTGAAAGAGTTTAAGTATTTAGGATTGTGGTTTGATGAGAAATGTATATGTAAAAATCATATTAAACAGGTTGAAACAAAATGTAAAAAGGTACTAAATCTCATGAGGTCAGTCTCTGGATATCAATGGGGAGCTGATAAACAATCACTTCTAGATGGTATGTATGGTATATGGAGCAGCAGACAAGAGTATTTTAAGAAAATTAGACAGAATACAGTTTAGAGCTTTAAGACTCAGTATAGGTGCAGTGAAAACAACCCCTACTAATGCACTACTGGTAGAAGCTGAAGAATTACCTTTATATTTAAGACGATCTAAGCTGTCATTAGCTTACTGGATCAAGTTACAAGGATCTGGGGAGGAACAACCTGCAGCAAATGTGCTATGTGAGTGTTGGGAATATACACAACAACTTAAAGGAAAAGGATTTGGATGGAATATTAATACTGTAGCAGAACAATATGGATTAAATAAAATTGAATATGGACCAAATAATGTATGGGGTAATGTTCCTCCATGGATATTTCCTGTACGCAATGTAGACCTGAAATTAATAGAGAAGAAGAAAGAATGGAATGAAAGTAATATGAATAATACAGGATATTTGGTTGAAAAGTATGTGAAGAGGAATTATTTTAATTATATGCTAATATTTACAGACGGATCTAAAGATCCAGGGACAGAACATGTAGGATCAGACCAGAGTTTGATGTAGGCATATGTAAAAGACTTAATGATAAATTATCTGTATATACAGTAGAAATGGTTGCTATTATTTTAGGGCTACAGTGGATAGAAGAGGTGAGACCAGAGAGAGTAGTCATTTGTTCAGACTCCACTGCAGCACTGTTTAGTTCGAATTCCAAAAAGACCATAAGAGACGATTTATTGATTGAAATATATACAATAATGCTGAGGATACAAAGAACTGGTGGTGATATACAATTTGTTTGGGTCCCGGCTCATGTTGGTGTTGTGGGAAATGAAAAAGCAGATGAGATTGCAAAGACAGCATTAAAATTAAAAGAGGATGAAATAATGAAAGTTACCTTTGGAAAAGGAGAGGCCAAATCTTTAATTAGAAAAGCAGTGAGTGAAGAATGGCAGAACAAGTGGGACAAAGACAATAAAGGGAGACACTATTACAGTATTCAGAAATCTATTAAAGTGAAGGATTTCAAAGGGAAATATAGAAGAGATGAAGTGATAATTTCAAGACTAAGGTTGGGACATACTGGGTTAAAATCAACAGTGTATTTAATGGGGAGGTTAAAAACCTTCCTCTTTATCTCCGCCTACACTACAACCTAAAGTGTTTGTTTTTTCTTTTATCTGCACTCTTCTTTTTAAAATGTTTTTAATTTTTTCTTATGTTTCTTAATATAAATCTTGTAAATTGTCTTTTATTCCTGTAAAGCACTTTGAGTTACCCAGTGTCTGAATTGTGCTATATAAATAAAATTGCCTTGCCTTGCCTAATGAAAAAGTGTGTGTCTGATAAATGTGAGGAATGCAATGTTACTGAAAATGTAGAGCATGTCATAATGAAGTGTAGTAAATTTGATTTTGAGAGGAGCATAAGATATATGAATTAGGACGTGGATGGAGTTTAGAAGGGATACTGGGGATAAGTGAGGTAACAAGGGAGTGTTACGAAGCTCTCTTTAAATTTCTTAAAGCAACAGGATTAGATCAGAAAATATAGGCCCCCCCATAATTTTTTTTTTTTTTTTTTGAGTAACCTGAAGTACTAGAACCAGGAATTACACACTCCGGTACAGTAGGTGGCGATATGCACCGGAAAAATTGGTTGCGACCCGCCATTAATACTAGAGAAGAAGAAGAAGAAGAAGAAGAAGGTCTTCCTGTGTGTGAGTCAGTCTGCTGCTTAATTATTATACAATCTATGCTCAAGAGTTAGTTCCACTTCCTGAATATCACTCAGTCACAATGTTGTACCTGACACTTTTTCTGTTGAGCCTCGCTTTAACTCAAGGTAAGCTCAAACTGATTTTATTATTTTCATGTTTTCAGGTTGTGGCCAGGTTTTAGCCAGTCTCTAGGCAGCTTTGTAAAAGAACCTGAGTGTGACCAGACTTATGGACATGGCTCAAGAGTTTCAGTTTCATTTTGAGAAATCTGCTACATTTATAAATAAGTAAAAAAAAAAGAAAAAAAAAAGAATAAGAAACAAAAAGAGACACAAATGAATGTTTATTGCCCAAACTTTTCCTTAAATGTTAAAAGTCAGTAATATTTCAGTAAAGTATCATTGGCTCTAATGGTTTGGAAACTGTTGTGAACATATGATTTCAAATAAAACTGACACTTCAACCCTTCCTATGATTATAAGACACATTAATTTTGCTAGAATATCTCTAAATATTTTTATATTAAATGACTAATGACTTTGAACTTATAATAATGCTTGCTATTTTTTTTAATTACGATCTGTCTGCACGACTGTAATGCCTTTAGCGCTGCATTAACCAGTCCTCCCTTGTGTTCTCACAGTTAGTGCAGAACGCTGCAGCTTGAGTTTTAACAGGACTGGCTCTCTGCTCCGCTGTACATTTAGGACCTCATCCACTTTACACTCCTGTGAGATCACTGAGGTCTGAGGGTCAGCTCCAGCTCGTGTTTTAAGACGAGACTTAAAACCAGAGACCTTCTCCGTTGTCAGCCCTAAACTGTGGAACGTCCTTTTAATGTTCTCGATAAACACAAACCCCTGAAACTTCCTTACGGCCATCATAAAGTCTGAACCGGTCAGAAAGCAGCTCTAAACTCTTCCTCCACAAAGCCACAGAACATCACAACTGAACCACTGTAGTTGTGTTACAGACATCACCCTGCTAACTCTTTAGTGTAAGAGGCACATTTATTATGAATTTATGCATTACTCATGCATTAGCACATGTATAGGGTTAAGATAAAGGTTAGGGTGAAAATATGATGAAAATATGATCATTGCTGGTGATTCATGAGATTTTATTGCATTTACTAATGCATGGGTGCCCAAACTTTTTCCCTCGGAGGGCCAAAACATAAATGTATTAGTGGTCTGCGAGCTCATGCAAACAGGTTTTGCATGTAATTGAAAGAAATACTCTGCTCCAGTTTGTTCTGAGAAGGTACCGCCTAACTGAAGCCTTGTGAACTTAACCTGTTTGTTAGAACCATGAGTGAGGGTTCCAGGCTGTTTCTGGGAAATATAAACCCAATGGCTCTGATGCAATAGGCCATTATCAACGGTTAAGTACGCTATTATAATATACTATTATTGCAGAACAAATCAATTTCAGTTGAAAAACATTATTACCACTGGGGGGCCAACCCCCTTGTCAGGCTAATTTTGAGCCCTGGGCCCCACCTTGGGCACTCCTGTACTAATGAGTCATCCATAAATTAATGCATAAATTCATGATAAAATGTGCCCCCTACTCCCCTGAATTTAATTTATAATTAAAAGCATAAAAAAAAAAATAAGTAAAACTGAAGTATATTCAGCTTGTACAAACAACACTGTTTCAGACACATTACTGCTAAATAATAAACAGCATAACAATAAATGTATCTCAGCATGAGAAAACTGTAAATGTATAACTATATTGCGTTATTACATCACTTCCTTCTGCTGCACTCACCACATTGTTGACTGAAAATCCTTCAGTTGTTTTTCTATTTTTCTGTTTTTATTGTAAAAAAACATTTCATTTATCGAAGCAAAATGCGCTGTCAAAACAAAACAAACTCACTGCACATGCTCTGAATGTTCCTTTGTGGTTAGTGTTTAGCACCATCTTGTGGTGAAGAGAACAGTTTTGTGTTTGTTGTGGAGCTCCGTGGACAAAGATATTTCTCTAAATGCTCTCATCTGAAAAAAAATCTGTGTAGCCAGGTCCTGAGAGTTAAACATCAGAGCCTCAGGTCCTGCTACATATATATATTTACATTTACATTTATTCATTTAGCAGACACTTTTATCCAAAGCGACTTACATTACATTACCAGTGTTACAGTCACTGGAGGCAAGGTGGGTTAAGTGTCTTGCCCAAGGACACAACGACAGTATGAACTGTGGGGAGAGTGGGAATCGAACCGCCTACCTTCCGGTTGAAAGACGACCGCTCTACCCACTGAGCTACTGCCGCCTATGGACATATGGATATTTTTATATTATATATTTTTAACATATATTTTTTTCTCCATTCATAAAAGTATCTCTCTCCATGGAATATATATACATATTTTCATGTTTGTGTTTTTCAGGCTCTAGGACACAAGTGTTCATACAGACCAAACAGGACCTACTCATGGACGTCAGAGAAAAGGTTCATGTAGGAGATGGAGAAACGTTTATTTGGAAATTAAATAACAGCAACAATATAGTAAGACTGACAAACACAGTCATCATCAGTGAAAACTTCAAAGGGAGAGTGGAGTTTTTTAAACATAATCATTCTTTGGTTCTGAAAAATGTACAAGTGACTGATAGTGGGCTCTACACATCTATTGTGTTTGGAGACAATGATAAAAAATACAGTGAATATGATGTCACTGTTAGAGGTGGGTTCAAATACATTATTATGCACAATATTATATTTATCTGTTTTATCTTATGTTAATATTATAATTCCAGACCCAGTTTCTCCAGTGAAGCTCACAGTGGACTCTGTGTCCAAAGGTTCAGAGTCCTGTAACTTCACTGTGAGCTGCAGAACTGAGGACGTCCACATGAGGCACTCTTTCACCTGTAACAACCAGATCTGTGACAACAAACAAGAACACACAGAGACCACTCCCTCTGCAGCTGCTCTTCATCTTTATCTGTCCAACATGTCCATCATCTGTAACCATAGCAACGAGGTCAGCTGGACCCAGAACATGACGGACGTTCAACAGATTTGTACAAGAAACGGTAATGACTATAATAGTAAATAAAATGTTTTTGTTCCCTTGTTTTAAACTTTCATAATTTTAAAGTATTGTTTTTTTTTACACACAATGAAGATTCTTCTAAATATTCTTCGATGTGGATTGTTGCTGGTGGTGTTGCTGGTGGTGTTGTTGTAATCGTATGTTTTGCTGCTGCACTGTTTTACCGACGAAGACAAAAGAGTAAGTGTTAAAGCTCATTCTGAAGTTTCATGTAAGACTTAAAGTGACACATGACTGTTTTTTGTACAAATGTAATAATGCAGAGGAAATACTATATGTGGCACTAACTTTGGATTGTGTTTACATTATTTACAGAAAAAAGAGAAAACCAGGAAAGCCCTGTTTATGCAGTTCCTGAGGTAAGATTATCCTTTACAGGTTAATGTGAAGATTTCCAAACACAGATCTTTTGCACAAAAAATGCAGATGTTTCTGCCTCAAACAAAATATATAGCAGCAAGTTAAAATTCATCCTAAAAAGACCATGTTTGTTCCCATTTTTCCGTGACATCTGGTGGAAAAGGTTTAATTTGCAACGTCACAGTCGTCCTTTTAAGAGGCTGTGAACAGCTATGGTCAGGTGCTTGGACTAAAAAAACAGGTCTTTAACCACGCCCATTTTAGCAAAAAATAGCTTTGTATTCTAAGCATTTACAGTAATTATCTTTTTCTTCAATAATTGTCATCAACAGTTTAAACAAAGAAAATAATGGGTCAGCTCGTTTACATGAGTTATTTTAGTGTCCTATGTTAGAGGAAAAATATCCTCCTTTTTACACATCAACTTCAGAAATGCTTTACACATGAGCTTAAGTCTAACTCAAGAGGTAAATAAAAAAGTAGAAAAAGAGCACTACCAGTTTATACCAGGTCCATACAAGTCTAAACCAGGACTAAGTCTGTTAGCCAGACTGCTGGTAGTAAACCAGAACTACACACACTGTGTCTTCTGTCTAAACTAGAGCTTCAGTGGTTCACACATAAATCAAGAACTGCCTCTAAGCCTTAAACCAAAAGATAATAAGTGTTCATGCATCAGTGTCGTGGTACATCTATTAACATTTATTTAACAAATTTAATTTTTGTTTAGACCTGATTTGGTCGAGGCTCCCGTTGAAAGCGTTTTCAAAAAGGAAGCACCTTCTGTCGGAGACTTGTGGTGATTATATGAAGCACTGACTAGTATCTGCCAACCATGAGATTTGTTTCAGTCTATCATAGCAACAATTAATTTTGTAACCTTAGTGTGGCTGAAGAAACAACAAACCGCTGTAACAGTATCAGTTTTTGCAAAGTGAATCTGCAAATAAAACACTAAATTGGTAAATGAAACGAGAACGTTGGCCGATGAAAAGAGCGTGTATGAAAGACGACGATTTAGGATGTGCCAAAGCCAGTAAGAAGAAGAGCACAAACCTCTTTTCTTTCCAGAAAATCAGCTGCAGTGCAAGGTTATAGAAAGATGTGATTTTATTAACTGTAGATCTATCTTTGTTAGACTAATCTTCGAGTATAGACCTGGTTTAATCTCGGCCTGGTTTAGCTCCAGTGTCCCAACAAAGCTCAAATAATTATGAATTGGACCAGGTTTTGTCACTTTAGAAACTATATTTTAGTCCTAGTTTATATTTTATTGAATCTGTAATATAGTGTAATAAACTTCATTGTTAATCATTTATTTAGTGTATATATATTATTTTTTTTTTTATCTAGGCCTATAAGTTAAACAAATCTATAGCATGGGCTCTTTTCTTGTGTGTTCTTGTTCCCTGAACTCACCACTTGCTCTGTCCATCTATCTAATGGAGGTAAATCTTTCTCTGGTTCTGTTCCTGAGACTGAGAAGTGCTTGGCTGGCCTTGACCTCAGATTCACACTGGTCTTGTTTTGTAGCGATGGCGCCCTCTCTGTCCGGCTTGTCTTTGCTTTTGTAATGTGACAAGATTAAAAGCGTCCCAAAGGCCGGTCTGTGCTCCTCCAGAATGCACCTGTGGCCAGTCCGCCCCTGGCTACGGTCAATTTTAATTGTTCCAAGTTTTACAAATACATAAACAGCTGTGACTGTTTACTGTATTTTAGTTTAAGTTTACACAACCCTCTCTCTGGCCTCGCACACACTATTAGTTTAAACAATGAATAAATAAGGCTTTTAATTTACAGTGTTCCAACAAAGTGACTGCTGTTCAAAAAGAAAGTGCAAAGTGTAATTTGAGATTTAATGTAGAAACACCTGAAATAAAACTAAAACAAATGTTTATTTTAAAACATGAAACTTCATCTTTCTGCTGGATGTTCAAAGGTTTTTCCTTCACAAGTAATAAAAGCTTTTGAAACATGAATTATATTCAGTGCAGACCAGTCGTGCATTAGCACTGTCTTTTTACTGTTGGTCGTCTTTAGTTTGGTCTAGAGTTTCAGAGGTCCATATGTCGACAGTTTTATTTGCATCTGTTATGATTTTAAACAAGTGTTTTTATGTACATTTCATTTTAGGTCCCTCCTGTGTCAGCTCTGAGCCCTGGTGACACTGCTGACCTCTACCTACAGCTTTGTGAAACCTCACACCGGAACACTACCAGCAGCTCCAACAGAGAGTCTGTATGCGACGGTGGAGAGGCCTTCAAGGTCCTGAAAGAAAGATAATGAAACCTGGTGTGACCTAGGACCTGAGCTGAGACTTAAGTTGTGTTGTAGCTGGGTGCTGGTGCTGGTGGAATAAAATTTGTTTGAGATATTTTTTTGAACATGACCTCAAGTCATGTGTGTCATCAAACAGGACAACAACAATACATTTACAAACTCTAGACAAATGCATCTACAAACAGAGACATGGTCAAAGTGAAGGTTGTATTTAGTTCATGACCTGCTTGTGATTTAGTGGCAGGAATCTGTGGCATCACTTTTATAACTCTTTGATAATACCTTACTTCTAGTTAATAAATGTTTAAAGTCAGCCCTGCGACTAACTGGCCACTGTTCAGGGTGTACCCCGCCTCAGGCCCAAAGCTGCTGGGATAGGCTCCAGTCACCCGCGACCCCTAACGGGACTAAGCAGTAGAAGATGAATGAGATTAATGTATAATGTTTAAAATAAATAATACAGCATGCTTCCAGATTGTGTCCAGAACTTGTTTCAGTTCAGAAACTGTCCACATGAACTCAGAGCAACATTAGAGTAAAATAAACCAAAAGTCAGAAGTTAAACATAAAAAAGAAGTCTGTTCGAGGGGTTAATGTGTGGAACAGTTTAGATAAAGAAGTTTCAAAAGATAATTTAAAACAAAGACAAGAATTTTTCTATAAATTTGAGGGAATTAACTTTTGATTTCTATGTTTATTCTTGGTTTACATCCTCAGTGTCTGCAAAAAGAGAAGATGCAATAAGATGAAGCCTTTTCAGTTTTGTGTAAAAATGATCTGTATAAAGATGTTGACTTATCTGTATTTTGTTGTTTTACAAATTACTTTTGTTTCTGTTCTTTCATTGTCTTTGAAAAATAAAAATAAACCAAACTAAATCTAAACATCAAATACCATTAAATAGTCTCCTACTGTACAAGTTTACATTTGTATTGTGCTTAAAATAAAGTCTGTTTGGCACGACTAAATCCTAATGGAAAGGCAAGGCAATTTTCATTCATACACTGGGTAACTCTAATCTTTTGGGGGGGGTCTGACAGGGGTGCATTGGACTCTAGGTAGTGGTCGAGGTGGAGAAGCAGAAGAAGAAAGACACAAAAGACAGTTGACCTCCACACTACAGACGCCAACAGTCACATGGTTCCAACCCTGTTCTTGCTCTTGTGTGGAAACAAACGCAGCAAAAAAACACAGCAGACCAACGCAGACAAAAGGCTAAGTGCAAAAGCTCATTACTTAGAATTTTCTGATGATTCTTATTTATAAATAATCTCTCTTAAACCAGGCTTTAAATGCTTGTGCTCTGCTGTAATAATCACCACTTGTCACACATTTACCTCATTATTTGTGCAGTGTTTATTTACCATTCATTCATAGGTGTTTTAAACTGTAAATTAAATTCCCGCTCTCCCCACAATTCATACTGCCGTTGTGTCCTTGGGCAAGACACTTAACCCACCTTGCCTCGTATGAATGTGTAAGAATGTTGAGTGAATGTATGTGGTGATGGTCGGAGAGGCCGTAGGCGCAAAATGGCTGCCACGTCTCTGTCAGTCTGCCCCAGGGCATCTGTGGCTACAGTTGTAGCTTACCATCACCAGTGTGACTGTGTATGAATGAATAATGGACAGACTGTAAGCGCTTTGAGTCCCTTGGTCCCTCGGGAGAAAAGCGCAATATAAATCCAATCCATTATTATTATTATTATTATTAAATTGTTTCAATGAATATGTTATGATAAGACGTGCAATAGTTGTGTGTGTGTGTGTGTGTGTGTGGGGGGGGGGGGGTCTTTTTGGGGCCTTGCATGCTCATAGGTGTAGCGTATGAGCTATAATATAATGTAATAAGAAATATTAATTTATTAATTTTGGTAAATTATTAATTAATATTTTTATTATCAAATTTGTCTCGTTAAGGGGCACCACCCAGATGGATTCTGGGAAACTGATTATATGGATTAAGTCTCAATTAATCTGAAGGAATTGAATTCAACCTGTTTTCGGATATACTTCTGAAATAATCATGAAGACTAAATCAGAATCTTTAACATTTTATGGGGTTTTATTAAAGATTATACAGGGTTAACACATTTGATGGATGGGTAAAGGACACAAAGGGTGAATTATTGACATATAATGGGAATAATGATTAAAAACAAAATGAGAAACAACAAAATTATTGACTAGAACTTTGTGGAGGATGATATTTTGCCTGATTAAAACTCGGCTAGGAAGTTTTAATTACGGATTATTAGAACGGGTTGAGGTAGGAGATAGATGAATGGACATAATGATATGAATGAAGTTCTGAATGGACCTTTACTCAAGACAGTGTACAGTTTTATAACGCCAAACTTCAGTGTCACGTGCTTAACTCACTCTAGTCGTCTTGCGAACCTCAGCATTCAGTCCAAAGATCCAAAGTGATGCTCCGGAACTTTAGGCGGCTGCTCCAGCTGGTTGTTGCCCGGCGACAAGATGGCGGCACATGTACGCTGATCCCCAAAGGAGCCGTGCAGCTCCGGGGTAGGGTAGAGAAGGCGTTCTGTCACGGTCTGGGAGTGTAAGGCAGGCTCCTACCCGTTGTTGGGACAAGAGTCTTTTAACACAAAAATTGATCACTGGAAAAGAGTCTCAGGAATCGTTTTCCTCTGGCTTAAAGCGTCTGTGGGTCCATGTGGTCTTTCTCAAGAACTACAAAAATGTCTTCCTCCTCATGCAGTTTACGTCACGAGAGTTTTACAAAAATACTCAATGCGTGGCTGTTTAAAAATAAAAGCACGTTGCTTAGTGGCAACGGGTCTAGAAAATTAAAGTAAGTTCGGTTACGAAGAAAAATCTAAGGAACGCCTGAGGGCGTAAGAGAAAGCTTAAAACTTTAAGAAGCGTACGAAGTGCTTCAGGCGAAGCTGCAGGCGAAGCTCCAGAGCGAAGAGAGAGGAGCCGAAAGAGAAAGATTTCCTGCGTGCGCCAGAGTTTTGTTCTGCTCGCAGGGGGTGTGTCTTTGGGGCGTTCCCCTTTTTGGGAAAACGGGAACGAATTTTTAATTCAGACAAAACTTTTCCTCCACAAAGACATATCGAATAGCTACACAATCATAAGCATACCCACAAATTTGATACTGCAGCTTTGTAATGACAGAATGTAATTTTAAGTATGCTGTTAACACATATAAATTCATTCAACCATTTTATTGACTGTAAGCTTGTAGAACTGATGTAGAGACAGGATTCTTCGTTGTGACTCTAAATCCTGTGGGGTGGGGACATTATCATATATTTAGAGACACACTTTTAATGGCCTAAACACAATAACAATGTTCTTTGAAGTCTTTTCTCCTAAAAGTAAAAGTTTCAGTTCTTGGCGTACTTCCTCCATACTGTCGCTAGGGGGCAGTATTGTATCATTCAGACAGTCTCACGTCTTTGTTTGGATCAAAGCGCATTCCAATGTTCAAACGGAACGGTCATAAAAGTTTCTGTAGAGCTGGATAAACAGTTTTATCTCAAAAGATTTACCATTGTCTTGACAGGGCGTCAAGCACCCCGCCATCTAGGATCGTAAACCGGTTTCACTCCTGACTTAATGACAACATTGGGCCATCTGGATTTGTTTAAAAAGTCCTTTTGGTTGGCAAAACAAACACTTTCTGGGTCTTGGAGGAGGATTTTACGGCATAAATTGTCCGGGCGGGACATCCATGCTGCAGACCCCTGGCTGACCTGAAAGTGATACAATCAAGGACAGGATTCTGTGTTCTGGTCACTACATAGGCAATTGCCTGCTCTTGGCAAATGGTAAGACCACCACTGCATAAGTGACAAATGATCCATAACAACATGGACAACATGAATTATATTCCATTCATTACTAGTCATTAGACGTCTCTAGTTTAGTCTGAGGCGTAGAAAAGGTAATAAACCACAGAATCTACAGAAATACCCCACACTGGAGGTTGGCCTGATGCTGTCAGATGTGATGGTTTAAGTTATGGGTTTACACACTTTTGTCTCGAGGTCCACCTGACACAAGGTCTATTTGCAGCTGTTATGCTTTTAACAAGTGCTTTAACAATTCTGTTGATATAATTTTAAGTTGGTCCTGCCACTGAGTCAGCTCTTAGCCCTGGAGACACTTCTGGTGATTCTCTGACCATAACTTACTTAACCTACAGCTTAGTGGGACCTCACACCAGCACCTCCAGTCATCCCAGAGAACCTGTACGCGAGGGTGGAGAAGCCTTCAAGGTCCTGAAAGAAACATAATGAAACCTGCTCTGACCTTAGACCAGGCCAGACTCCAGCCTTGTTGTCAAAGGAAGAGGATACAATGCAAAGATAGTTATTTGGATGTTTTTTATTTGCTTTTGTACATATTCCCTGTGTGCTTTTAAATTTTATGTTAAAAGATGAGAATGTATTTCTGGCAGCATCTTGTGTAAAATTGCAGATTGCAGCTCAGGGCCTACAGGGACATCCCAGTGTCATTACACAGTCATTTTATTTACACACAAAAAGCAAGAAACACGCAGCAGATAAGATGTCATCGGTAGTGTCAGTTTGTCAATAGCTGGAAAATTCAAGGGGTATCGGGTTATTTCTTTTATAGACATTGTTTGTGTCACTGACTAATCTCTGGAGATAAGTCCTTGTCCCGGGACAGGAAAGTTACAGGATGTTTCTGTTCAGCTGAGGGACTGTGTCAGTGACAAACATGGTCCTACCAATCTCAGGTCTAAGAACCATTATATGATTTGAAGAACATACTATATTTTTGGGCTAAAAGTTACACAGTTCCGTTTAAGACTTAACAAATAATTCCGGTCAAAGCATAAGATTCAAATGAAGTGTAGCCTCTTTGTTATAAAATTAATATTCAAACATTTAAAAATGTAAAAAAGAGTTTTGATTTCTAAACCTTTGTCGATCAGGTGAACAGAGGCTCAGAGCTATGTCTGTGGCCATTTAGAAAATCTGATCAACTGAATGTCTTTGAGACTGACTCTTTAAATCTGTCAAAAAAAAAAAAACACAGCGCATCCATTAAATGTGCAAACTCTAAAAGTGAAGATACTGGGAAATTTGGTTCTGTGGTGTAATATTTTATATGTTATGTGTTTTAACTATGTAGACTCAGTTAGTTATTCATTTAAACATATTAATATAAAAAAGAAAACCTAATGTCAGACACACACACACAGGAAGGACTAGATAAAGACGCAGGTGTCTGTCATCGGAGGATACAGAGCCTGAGGAGGAGCCCAAGGCCTCACAGAAATGACACCAGAGAGTTAATGAAGAGATCAGCCAGGCCTTACAGGATGATGTCAGAAAGTTAATAATGAACTTCAAAGCTTTACAGAAAGAGTTATTACTGTACTGTCATATCAAAACTGTATAAAAGCTTGTGTCTACTGTTCAAAGATCAGTAGCGCTGGGGAAGGCTACTCGGGCCGTTTATTGTGTTGGTTGTGAAACAATAAAAGACTCTATGGCATTAAATATTTAATTAATTAATTGGGACAGTGCAGGTTAATGAACATATATGAGACACAACCACATGAATGTAAACATGACAGATTGTAGCTGTAGGCCAATTTCCATCCGTTGTCCCAACATTCTCACACCATTCACCAGAGCATCAATCACACACATTCATTCACCAGTGCTGTGTCACTGAGGCAAAGAGGGTTAAGTGTCCCAAGGACACAACGACAGTATGAACTGTGGGGAGAGCAGGAATCGAACCGCCTACCTTCCGGTTGAAAGACGACCGCTCTACCACTGAGCCACTGCCGCCCTGTGTCCATCTGGTGATCTGGTGTTGCGTTCATGACTTATTCCATACAATAGTGCCAAAGACTGAGGGATCAGTTTTGACACTACAGTTCTTTACAAAACGTCTCTTTAACAAGGTGTTTACTTGAAGAGCAGAAGAGGGTAATGGAACTTGGACCAGGCAGAATTACACATCCAGCAGCAGAGGCACTGAGCAGCACCTGAGGCCGACCTAATGCTTCATGGAAGCTTACAGACAGTGTTTATTTAGGTTTCTTGTCCTACCTGTCGTCCTGGGACAGACTTGTTGAATGTCCGTCATGGTCTGGGTCCAACTGACCTGGTTGCTATGGTTACAGATGATGGAGACCTCTTTAAGGTAAATTTGAAGAGAAGCAGGGGAAGAAGTGAAAACTATGAACTTTAGTTTGTTTTGCAGATCTGGTTGAAACATTTATTTATTTATATTTATTTTTCAGGAACCATGTACAAATACATTTATCTCACAAGAAAAGAGATGCTTTAAAACCAGATTTAGCTACATGCTACTTTCCATCTGCAGGACCTGGACAGGTAAGCACAAAATAAAAACATTAACAATACAAATACTAGATTACACATTCAATATACAATTTAAAAGGATACCAGTATAGCTTTTACTGTCATATTTGTTTGGCTCATCAAACAAAGCAATACCCCGTCCCTTTGTCAGAGTTGACAGTCTTGACCTTCAAACAAATGACCTACAAAAATTCAACAATTATTGTGATTTTTTTTAAAGTAAATTGGAAGGTTGTTCCACTCTTTTATTGATTTATAAGAAAAGGCTGATTGTGCAAATGTTGTTCTGCACATTGGAATGCTACACTGCCCCCTAGAGGTGGTTTATGTAACTCTATTGGTCCTCTTAGAGGTCAACTGAACGAAGTGTTTAAGAGGTTAGGTGCAGAATTGTACTGCACTGTACACAAGTCGAATCCCTGCCAGTCTTTGTATGTTTTCAAAGTTTAACATTTAGTATTAACAATGGTGATGTGTTTTTCTGTCCATGATTTTAGTGCTTGTTTGTAAAGTGACTCTAATGGCTTCTGTGGAGTTTTGCTTAGGATCAACATGTTATACAGTAGAACAATTGAGACATGATCAAAGCTTAAAAAGATTTTGGATGCCTCTATTTACAAGTTTCCTTTGCATTTAAAAGTTGCAGTTTTACAGTATATTTAAAACGTTGTCATTTGTTTTATCTGCTTTTTAAAAGTGAGAGTGGGATCTAGAGTCACACCCAGGTATTTAAACTCTGTTACATTTTGTTTTATTTCACCATTGTTGCTGTTTCCTTCACATTTAAGGTTTAGGCAGGACTCATGTAACCACCTTGCCACTTTCTGTCAGGATTCATGTCTGTTAAAATAGTCTGTCTGTTTTGTTAGTGTATTCTGTGTGTCTGTTGTTTTTGATGTCATATATTTATTGTGGTATTTGATTTTTGTTTTGAGATTGTATTTGAGTCTTTGGGTTTTATTTTGAAATGTCCTTCTCCTGTCTGTGTTTTATGATTTACTTCCTGCCTGTTGTCTTCCTTCTGTGTGATTGCCTGCTCCGCCCTGATGTCTTTCACCTGTTCCTTGTTGTCTGTGTCTATTTATACCTGTGTGTTCTGCTGCTCAGTGCCAGGTCGTCTTCTCTCTACCCGTGAGTCTGTTCAGTGGTCCTTGTGGTTCTGTGATATTCCTAGTCTGTTTTTTTTTGTCTGGTATTTCATGCCCTGGATTTGAGCCTGTGTTTTTTCTGGTATGTCCTGTTTTGGATTAATTTATACTCAGACCATAGCCTTATTTAATTCTGGTTCCTGGTTTTTGTTTTGTTTCTGGTTGTTTAATAAACCTTTTTTTGAACTCTTTGCCTGTGTCTGGGGTTTGCATTGGAGTCTTTCGGTTTCTGGGCCTTTGGCCATAACACTTTCTCCATGGCCTCTGTTAGTTTAGTGGCTGCCTGTTCAGTATCTCTGCCCCAGGTTTATCTGTATACATCTGGATGCTTACATTACATATCGATGGCAGATTATTGATATAAAGAGAAAGCAGAGGACCCAAAATTGATCCTTGTGGGAGTCCTATGTTACAAGAGATTGTAGCTGAAATAGTGTCATTGATGTGGACACACTGTACACGGTCGAATAGATAAGATTTAAGCCAGTTTAGGACATTCATGGAGAGTTTGTATCTAATTAGTTTGGTGAGTAGAATGGAGTGATTGATCTAATCAAAGGCCTTGTGCAGATTTAAGAAAATTGCTCGTACCACTCCTCCTTTGTCCAGGTGGAATTTTATGGATTCAAGGCGGCAGCAGGCAGCTTTAGTGATTTGCCCTAAACCCAAAGTGCATGAGGTGTAGTGTCACTTCAGCTTCAAGATGTTGTGCTAGTTGTTCTGTTACCACCTTTTCAAGGGTCTTTGACAGGCCTGGAAGGATACGGATCAGTCTGTAGTTGCTCATATCTTGCTTATCACCCATTTTGTGTATTGGGATAACAGTTTTTAGTGTTTTTTGTTCAGATCATTGGAGACAGCGAACAATTTAGAAGTAATGGTCAAAGTTCACTTTTGCTGCATTGATTATTTCTTAATAGAAATCAGCTTTAGCTTTTCCAAATTTGCATTTTAACCTTGATTATTTTTAAAATCAGAGCTTGTTTTATTGGAAGTGTTACAACAAGTAGAGACCTGGGTAAAGATAATCGAGGCTGTAATTGAGATTTAAATGTGTGTTTTTCAAAGCTAAACAAATACATGTGTTCTGTATTTTACTAAGTACTTACAGTTACATATTATCTAGATTTATTTACACCATGAGGTGAGGAACAATGTCTGAAAAAAATAAATTCAAAAGTTCAAAAGATGCAGCTTTGGCTTTCTGATAAATATTTGCAAGTTTTTACTACTGATACAGTTGTACTCATAAGTTTACATACCCAAGCAGAATTTATGATTAGTTTTGGCCATTTTTCAGAGAATATAAATAACAACACTCATTTCAATTGTGTTCACTCTTTTTAAATCATAATGACAACGGAAAACTACCCAGATGACCCTGAACAAAAGTTTACATACCACTGTTCTTAATACCATGTATTGCCACCTTTAACATCAATGACAGCTTCAAGTCTTCTGTGGTAGTTGTGGATGAGGCTCTTTATTTTCTCAGATGGTAAAGGTGCCCATTCTTTTTCTGTCTTGCATTAACAGCACGTTTGAGATCTCCTCAGAGTGGCTCAATGATATTGAGGTCAGGAGACTGAGATGGTCAGTCCAGAACCTTCACTTTATGCTGCTGCAGCCAATGACAGGTCGACTTGGCCTTGTGCTTTGGATTGTTGTCATGTTGGAACATCCAAGTATGTCCCACCTTCCAAGCTGATGAGTGCAAATTTTCCCCAGTATTTTCTGATAACATGCTGCATTCATCTTGCCTGTGCCTTTGTAGCTCACACATCCCCAAAACATCATCGATGCACCTTCATGTTTCACAGTAGGACTGTGTACCTTTCATCATAGGCCTTGTTGACTCCTCTACAAATGTAACGTTTATGGTTGTGGCCAAAAAGTTCAGTTTTGGTCTCATCACTCCAAATGACTTTGTTCCAGAAGTTCTGAGACTTGTCTCTGTGCTGTTTGGAGTATTGTAAGCGAGATGCTTTGTGGCATTTGCGTATGTGGCAAAGTTTTTCTTCTGGCGACTCGACCATGCAGCCCATTTTTTTTCCAGTGCCTCTTTATTGTGCATCTTGAAACAGCCACACCACTTTTTTCAGAGAATCCTGTATTTCAGCTGAAGTTACTTGTGGGTTTTTCTTTGCATCCCAAACAATTTTCCTGCCAGTTGTGGCTATAATTTTTGTTGGCCTACCTGACCTTGGTTTGGTTTCAGCAAAGTCCCTCATTTTCCACTTATTAATTAGAGTTTGAACACTGATTGGCATTCTCAATTTCTTGTATATCTTTTTATATCCCTTCTCTGTTTTATACAGTTCAATTACCTTTTCCCGCAGATCCTTTGACAATACTTTTGCTTCCCCATGACTCAGAATATAGAAACATCAGTGCAGCACTGGAAAGAGAAAGAGCAGAAACTCACTAACCTTTTTTACACACACACACTGACTGTTGTAAAGAAGTCAGTTATTGTGTCTAAGTCCACATACTTTTTTTAAAAGATTTTTATTTAACATGAGATGACTTTCATTGTGTTTCATTGTTCACATTAAAACCCTTTAACAAATGTAAGTCACTACACAAGGCCTGAAGGCTCAAGTACCAATAATTAAATAATTAAACAGTCACATGGTTGCAACACTATGTTACTCCAGCCTTGTCTCTGGCTCCTCTTTGTAGGTTTTCTCTTGGACTTCATTTGTGACACAGAGAGGCTCTGAGGTTTCATGGAGGTGATGTTCCTCTTTACAGTCTCCGTCTGCGTTAGTGGTCACCAGTAGAAACTGAACAAGGCCCTATCATGTAGAGACGTCACAATAAACCACTCAGTTTGCTTCAGGATTAATAAGTCTTATGAAAAAGGGATGTTTCAATGACAAAAGGACCACATGACCCAGACTAACATTATTGTTATGACTTATTATAAAAACATGATGTAGGTAATAACCACCCTATCCCAGCAGCTTTGGGCCTGAGGCGGGGTACACCCTGGTCAATGTGCAGTTAGTCGCAGGGCTAACATTTAGAGACAGACACTGACAGACAATTATTCACTATCATTCACTAGGGACACTTTAGAGTTGCCAATTAACCTGTACATGCATGTGTTTGGACGGTGGGAGGAAGCTGGAGTACCCGGAGAGAACCCACGGTAACACATGGAGGACATGCAGACTCCTCACAGAAAGACCAGAGTCGGCCGAGAATGTTTTAGTCTGCCGGGTTTTAAACTCACAACCTCCTTGCTGTGAGGCAGAAGTGCTAACCACTCTGCCACGTACACCCGCCTGACAAGATATAATCAGCATTTAATTTAATTTGTGTAAATGCTAATAAACCAATAAAATATTAGTATTTTATAGTCATTATCATTTTTTTAGTTTCTGAGTGTCACTCCCGTCTGCTCAAGAGTTTGTTCCACTTCCTAAAAGTCTGTCAGTCACAATGATGAATCTGATGCTCGTAGTAAATGTTTTGTTGAGCCCCGCTTTAACTCAAGGTAAGATCACCTGATTTATTATTTTCATGTTTTCAGGTTGTGGCCAGGTTTTAGCCAGTCTCCAGGCAGCTTTGTTAAAGAACGTGAGTGTGACTAGACTTATGGACATGGCTCAAGAGTTTCAGTTTAATTTTGATAAATCTGCTAAATTTATAAATAAGTAAAAAAAAAGAATAAACAAGAAAAAGAACATGAGTTAGACCCAGTTCTGTTCAAAATGGTTCAAAATGGCCCAAACTTTTTCTTAAATGTTAAAATATCAATATCATTTTAGTAAAGTACCATTGGCTGTAATGGTTTATAAAATAAAATAAAATAAAATAACCACAACAACAACCACAGCAATTGTTAAAGCAATAGTGCTCAACAGCCACTGCTCCACTCTCATCTTCGCGTTAAACATTTACTGCCTATTACAAATGAAACCTGACAATAATGCACTAATTAGGCATGAAAGGGTAATGGTAATACTTAAGAGTAGAGGGCATATTATAACCAGAATTCATGCATTATTTCATGCATGACTAATGCATTAGTACATGCAACAACTTTCATTAGTGTAGCACCACTTAAACACTCGTTAGATAAATGAGAAGTGGTCCTTCTTGGATTTTAATAGATGCATCTCATTTACACAATGTACAACACTTTTAAACGTGCTGTTGCTTATAGATGCATTCCTGAAAAGTAACATTAAGTTCTATGGACTTTTTTTTTTTGTTAATAAACTAGCTGTGACAAACTCCACAACTAAAGCTGCTGCAGTAACACTAACAATGGCACATTCTAGTGTTTTAACGACTTACAAAAAAACACAACAAAGGGCTTTCTGAGTGGGACTAGAGAGTTTCTCTTCTGTCCACTGTGAACAAGGCCCTGGAACTTCCTCATGGCCCTCATGAAGTCGGAACCGGTGAGCTCTAATCTCTTCCCCCACAAAGCCACAGAACATCACAACTGTAAGTCAAGGCAAGGCAATTTTATTTCTAAAGCACAATTCATACACTGGGTAACTGAAAGTGCTTTACAGGAATAAAAGACAATTTACAAGAATTAGATTAAGAAACATAAGAAAAGTTTTAACATTTTAAAAGAAGAGTGCAGTTAAAAATAAAATTGTAATGTAGGCGGAGCAAAAGAGGAAGGTTTTTACATTTATTCATTTAGCAGACGCTTTTATCCAAAGCGACTTACATTACATTACCAGTGTTACAGTCACTGGAGGCAAGGTGGGTTAAGTGTCTTGCCCAAGGACACAACGACAGTATGAACTGTGGGGAGAGCGGGAATCGAACCGCCTACCTTCCGGTTGAAAGACGACCGCTCTACCCACTGAGCTACTTAACCTCAGCTTGAACATTGTGAAAGTTGAGGCTTGTTTTACTTCATCTGGGAGGTTGTTCCAGGTATTCGCTGCTTCACCTTGTTTAGTTCTAACTCTGGGCACGAGCAGAAGGCCTGTCCCAGATGTTCTCAGAGTCCGAGGAGGTTCATAAGCAATTAGCATGTCAGAAATATATTCTGGTGCTAAACCATTTCGAGACTTAAAACTAGCAGTGCTGTTTTAAAGTATATTCTCTGAGCAAGAGGAAGCCAGTGCAGAGATTTTAAAACTGGCGTGATGTGGTTGTACTTCCTGGTTTTAGTTAGAACCCGAGCAGCTCTGAATAAGCTGCAGCTGTCTTAACCCTCATTTTGAGAGACCAGTGAGCAGGCCGTTACAGTAATCTAACCTGCTGGATTCCTTTGACTCTGGAAATGTTTTTACGGTGATAAAATGCAGATGATGTAATTGACTTAATGTGACTGTGGAAATTCAGGTCTGAGTCCATGATGACCCCTAGATTTCTAACCTGATTTTTAGATTTTAGAGAAAGAGACTCGAGGTGACTGCTGACACTTCCTCTTTGTTTCTGTGGCCCAAAGATGATTAGTTCAGTCTTGTTTCTGTTCAGTTGGAGAAAATTATTTTGCATCCACACATCAATCTGTTTGATGCAGTGACACAGTGAATGGATTGAAATGTAAATCTGAGTGTCATCTGCATAATTATGGTAGGATACGCCACAGCTGCGTATAAACTGGCCTAAAGGAAGCATGTAGAGATTGAATAATAGAGGTCCCAAGATAGACCCCTGTGGAACCCCACATCTCAGGGCCATTTGGTCTGATACACAGTTACCAACCGAAACAAAGTACTTCCTGTCTTCAAGATAGGACTGAAACCATTTAAGGGCCGTTCCAGTGATACCTATCCATTCCTCTAATCTTTGTGACAGGATTCCATTGTCCACTGTATCAAACGCAGCACTCAAGTCCAACAGAACTAAGACAGAGACTTTGCCTGCGTCAGTGTTCAGACGGATGTCATTTGTGACTTTGATAAGTGCAGTCTCAGTCTGTGATGGGGCCTGAATCCTGACTGAAAAGGATCAAAGCAGTTGTTAAGTAATAGAAAGTCATTAAGTTGCTGATATACAACTTTTTCAATGATTTTCACTAAAAATGTCAGGTGTGATATGGGCCGATAGTTGTTGAGCACTGTGGCATCAAGACTGCTCTTCTTTAGGAGAGGCTTAATGACAGCAGTTTTTAAGGCCCTTGGACATGTTCCAGACTGTAAGGAATCATTGACTATATCAGTGAGTTGTGGTAACAAACTGCTTAGTACTGATTTTAGAAATCTAGTGGGTAAAACATCGAGGCAGCAGGTGGATGAACTCAGGCTGGAGACAGTTTTTTCAATTGTTCTGTTATTAATGGGTGTAAAATATGTTAACCCAACCAAGTGCCTCCTGACGATTGCAGTGTTGTTTTATGCCCTTTGGACTGTATCGCATGTTTGATGCATTGAATCTTGTCGTTGTGCAAACACATTGCATTTAGTGGAAACTAATTCTGGAGGAAATGGAGCTGGAGGGTTTTGTTAATCTGTTCACTGTAGCAAACAGGACATGTGTGTTGTTACTATTGTTGTTGATGATCTCTGAGAAAAATATTTCTCTTGCTTTTTGCAAAGTTTGATTGAAAACATGCAAATTCTCTTTGTATACCTCATAATGAATTAAGAGTTTAAATTTACGCCATTTTCTTTCGGCTTTTCTGCATTTCCTTTTCTGTGCCCTGACAGAGTGAGCATTGCTCCATGAAGCCTTCTGCCTCTTCCTGATCACTTTAACCTTAACAGGAGCAATGGTGTTCATAACATTTAAAACACCTGAAGTATAACAATTCAACAAATCATCAACTTGACCTGATGAGGCATTTTCAAACCTGATTGCATCCATAAACTTTGTCCTGGTGTTATCATTAATGTGTCTCTTATGTACAACAGTAGGTCCAACAGCAACTTGGATTTATAGACAGATGGAAAAAAACACAAAAATGATCAGATAGATCAACAACAATCACAGTGACATCTGAAATATGAACACCTTTAGTAATGACCAGGTCCAGAGTGTGACCTCTGTTATGGGTCGGCTCATTAACATGCTGACAAAGACCAAAAGTATCAAGAATAGTAGAAAGTTCTTTGGCATTTCTGTTACAAACATTATCCACATGCACATTAAAATCACCAGATATGACTATTTGTTCAAATTCTGTGCAAATAACCGAAAGCATTTCAATAACCTATCAATAAAATCATGACATTGTTGGGGTGGTTTGTAAAGAACTACATATAAAATAGATGGAGAAAACCTCAACTCCATTTTGAATGACACATACTCAAATTATGAAAACTCTCCAAGTGATAGTTTCTGGATAAAAATATTATCCCTAAGAAAGACACATATACCACCACCCTTTTTGTTTTCCCACATTTTGGATAAAAATGTGAAATTCGATGGGGTGGATTCAATAAGGACCGCATTTCCAGTCCTGCTGTCTCACCATGTTTCTTTTAAAAACATTAAATTTAGCTTATTTAAAGTTATAAAATACCTGACATTGAACACTGCACTGTTTCAAGTCCGTTTGAGCAGGACCTGACTTTATCTGTTTTCAGGGATTTGAATAAGATTTGTCTGATTAGACAATCTGTTATTCTCTTCTCCAATCTGCGATTTCTGACTGGAGCTTTGGAGCTGAGGGGAGTGTTCTCTCCCAGGGCCTCAGGTTGATAAGTGTTTTATTATGACAAAGTCCTGGAACAGCAGAGGCCCTCAGTGTCCTAATCACCGATAGTAGCCTTGATGTATGATGCATATTTAATAAAATGTAAGGCCATATTAAATTGATCAGAGAGTAATTTAATTAATGATTAAAGACATTAAAAAAATCAAATGAAAACATAAAGTATATTTAACTTGTTCAAACAACACTGTTTAAGACACATTACTGATAATAATAAACAACACAACAATAAATGCATCTCAGCTTGAAAACGTAAGTCTTACAGTTCTTCATTAGTGGCTGGGTAAAGGTCAGTCAGTGTGAATTTGTGCAGAGACAGAAAAAGTGACTTTATCAAAACACTACAAACTTAAAGATCTGCATTAGAGACAGAGAATGGACTACAAACCACACTTGACTCACAAAATACTAGTTTTACATTTTCATCAACATTAATGTCTAATGTCAACGTAAACAATGGCCCTACTCACATTTTCTGAAACTGTCAAAAGAAAAGTTACTCTGTGTCTGACGAGACACAAAGTCAAGTGAGACAAGTGAATATTGAACTGTGGAAAGTGGTTTCTTTGAGAGAAGCAAAGCGGGCACACGCCCAGAGAATCCACAGCCACTTCACGATTAGAAGAGACATGCGGCGCATATGGAAGGGCATTCAGAGTATCACCAACTACAGGTCAACTTCACCTGCCTGTGATAGTGATGTCTCCCTCCCTGATGCGCTGAACGACTTCTATGCTCGGTTTGAGGCACAAAACGGTGTAGTGGCGAGGAAGACCACCCCCGCCCCCAATGACCAGGCACTGTGTCTAACCCAAGCCTCTCCCATGGTACCTCTAAAATGGTCCTCGTGTAAGGGCGCCGCCATACGGTGATTTTACAGCGAAATACAGCGATATACCTCCGTCCACCAGAGGGCAGGCTCCAAAAGCGGAAATATAAGGAGAAACCCAATGGCGACTTTACAAGAGTAAAACTCATGTTTACAGCCTGGTACAAAAGATGGCTCCGGTCTCTAGAGCTAAGTTTTTACTACATGACAACTCTGGGGGGGGTGAATTTTTGATTAATATGTTTGTTTATGCTATCTAAAAACTATTGTTTTACTATGGAAAAAGCCCGGATGTAACGGCCATTTTATTGCCCATTCGTAATGACAATATTGGTGAATAGGGGACCAATGGGCGGATATCATCCATATTTATACTATCTATGGTCTAACCACAGCTGACGTAAGGAAGACCCTCTACAGAGTCAACCCACGGAAAGCGGCTGGACCAGACACCATCCCTGGTAGGGTGCTCAGAGGATGTGCAAACCAACTGGCAGATGTTTTCACAGACATCTTCAACATCTCTCTGAGCAGCACCGTAGTTCCAACGTGCTTCAAGACCACCACCATCGACCCCGTGCCAAAAAAGTCCACTGTGTCCTGCCTCAACAATTACCGTCCCGTCGCACTTACACCTGTCTACATGAAGTGCTTTGAGAGGCTCGTCCTGAGGCACATTAAGACCCTGCTGCCCCCCTCACTAGATCCCCTGCAATTTGCTTACCGCCCCAACCGCTCAACAGATGATGCCATTAGTACCACCCTCCATCTGTCCTCACCCACCTGGACAAGAAAAACACCTATGTTCGAATGCTCTTTATTGATTTTAGTTCAGCATTCAACACCATTATCCCTCAGCACCTGACTGATAAGTTGAACATGCTGGGTCTGAGCACCTCTCTTTGCAACTGGATCCAGGACTTCCTGACTGGGAGACCTCAGTCAGTCCGGATCGGGAACAGCATCTCCAGTACCACCATACTGAACACTGGGGCCCCTCAGGGCTGTGTGCTCAGTCCGCTGCTGTTCCCTCTGCTGACTCACGACTGTGTAGCAATGCACAGCTCGAACTACATCATTAAGTTCGACGATGACACGACCGTGGTGGGTCTCATCAGCAAGAACGATGAGTCAGCATACAGAGAGGAGGTGAAACAGCTAACGGACTGGTGTAGAGCCAACAACCTGTCTCTGAACGTCTTCTGACAGGGAACCTCACCTGGTCGCTAAACACCAGTTACACAGCAAAGAAAGCCCAGCAGCGCTTGTACTTTCTGAAAAGGTTGAGGAAAGTACACCTCCCACCCTCCATCCTCACAGTGGAAGGAGGACAAGGATATGACATTTCACCACAGAACATGACTTTACTTGTATATCGAAATACAGCTGAATATAACAGAACAATGAAGTAACTATAACATGTTGTGGTCCCTAAAAGATATAAAAGCATAAAATATTATTTCTATAAGCTATAGGCCTATGCAATTATTCTTTAATTATGTTTAAATATGTAGATTACTTTTATATAAGCTGCTTATACTATTTATATAAACTGCTTTTATTTATTTTACTTTAAAACAAATTTTAAACAGGTCTAAGCAGTTTGGTGTTTTAGCCTTGGCACCTCGCCTGAATAATATGCACATGAAATGAAACTTATCAACTTACCTCAACATGCCTTTTGCAATGATTTAACCCGCCATGAGCAATGCTGAAGTCGCTGTTACAAATAGTGCAGCGAGCAAGACAGTCATTATGTTTGACACTTATAAGACAGGGGTACACTTTCGTCTAGTCTGCTACTCTAGTCTACTTTTTTTTTGTGGCACTCTCCCTCTGCCATTGTGCTCCTGTTTCTAGATAGACATAACTGATTAATTTGGTTTGAGGGAAGAGATAAAAGCCCGCCCACACTGACAATTGATTGGTTGATTTGCGGAAACAGGCCAATCAGGATGCTCTCTGTCTTACAAGCGCTTCGCACACACGCACACTAACACACACACTAGCACACACACGCACACTAGCACACACACACACATGCACACACACTAGCACACACACGCACACTAGCACACACACACACAAACACACAAACACACACGCAAGGTCTCTCGCTCCCTCTCCCTACACGATTTGAAACACTCTCGCATGCGCGCTCATGCGTGGACATCAGGGAGCCGCTATCAATATGCTGGAGACTCCCGCAACTTCCGGGAGACTTGGGATGTCTGTGAAAAGATCTTCGGAGTCTCTCTTCCCTCTATCACTGACATCTACACATCACGCTGCATCCGTAAAGCCACCAGCATTGTGGACGACCCCACACACCCCTCACACACACTCTTCACCCTCCTGCCATCCGGGAAACGGTATCGTAGTATTTGTTCTCTCACAACCAGACTTTGTAACAGTTTTTTCCCCCATGCCATCAGGCTGCTAAACTCAAAATAACTCATACAAACTGCACTACTACTTTGGACTGTTACAATCGGACAGTTTTTACTATTCTTTAATTTCAATTATTTTTATATATATTTTTAATATTTGTCATTTTATACAATCACTACAGTCACCTTCATATTGAACTGTGTACTGGTCTGCGTTATTGTCTTGTGCCGTTTGTCTGCACTCTTATGTATACAGAATCTTTATCTTTATTCTTTGTACTTAATCTGTGTATTGTCGTATGTGTTACTGTCTTGTGCTGTTTGTTTGCACCTTGTGCACTTTATGTACATAGGTTTTTTGTTTTATAGCACCTTGTTCCTGGAGAAACGTTGTTCTGTTTCACCACGTACTTGTATATGGCTGAAATGACAATAAACTTTGACTTTTGACACTTAGAGATAGGTCTTTCTTGGATTTTGAAAGAGTCAATGCATCATCTAATTACTTTTTTTATCATGTTTTTGTTTTTCAGGCTCCAGGACACAAGTGTTCATACAGACCAAACAGGACCTACTCATGGACGTCAGAGAAGAGGTCCATGTAGGAGATGGAGACATGTTTTACTGGAAATTAAATAACAGCAACAATATAGTAAGATTGACAAACTCAGTCATCATCAGTGAAAACTTCAAAGGGAGAGTGGAGTTTTTCAAACATAATCATTCTATGATTCTGAAAAATGTACAACTGACTGATAGTGGGCTCTACACATCTGTTGTTTCTGGAGACCAAGATAAAACATACACTGAATATGATGTCACTGTTAGAGGTGGGTTCAAATACATTATTATGCACAATATTATATTTATCTGTTTTATCTAATGTTATTATAATTCCAGACCCAGTTTCTCCAGTGAAGCTCACAGTGGACTCTGTGTCCAACAGTTCAGAGTCCTGTAACTTCACTGTGAGCTGCAGAACTGAGGACGTCCACATGAGGCACTCTTTCACCTGTAACAACCAGATCTGTGACGACAAACAAGAACACACAGAGACCACTCCCTCTGCAGCTGCTCTTCATCTTTACTCGACTAATGTCTCCATCATATGTAACCACAGCAATGAGATCAGCTGGACCCGGGACATAAAAAACATTCAACAGATTTGTACACAAAACGGTAATGACTATGATAGTAAATATGTTTTTTTTTCTTTTTGTTGTGAACTAATAATTTTACTTGTTGCTCTGAAGAAATTACCATTGTGTTGTTTTTTTTTACACACAATGAAGATTCTTCTAAATACTCTTCTATTTGGATTGTTGCTGGTGTTGCTGGTGGTGTTGTAATCGCATGTTTTGCTGCTGCACTGTTTTACCGACGAAGACAAAAGAGTAAGTGTGAAAGCTCATTCTGAAGTTTCATGTAAGACTTAAAGTGACACATGACTGTTCTGTACAAATGTAATAATGCAGAGGAAATACTCTATGTGGCACTAACTTTGGATTGTGTTTACATTATTAACAGATAAAAAAGTGAACTTGGTAAACACTGTTTATGAAATTCTTCAGGTAAGATTAGCCTTCACTCTTTTTTAAGTTAATGTGAAGTCATTACAAAGTCTCCAAACAAAGCAAAGAAAATAAATAAAATGCAATTCCTGCTTCAGAGTAAATATATATTGACAGGGTACAGGGTTTGTTTGCATTTCTTGTGACATCTGGTGGCACAACTGTATATTACAATGTCACCTCACAGTCATTTTTAGAACATTTGAACAATTACAGTAACTTTCACTTGTTCCAAGTTTGACCAAAACAGCCGTGTACTATATTTCTAGTTTCTAGTATTTTGGAGTTTTTGTACAACTCCGTAAATACACACAACTTCATTGTTCTGTTGAATGTTTACAAGTTGTCCCTTCACAAGTGATGTTGCAAAATAAAAGCATTAGAATTGTATTCCATACAGAACAGTCGTGCATTAGCACTGTCTGCGTTTTACTGTTAAACATTTCTAGTTTGGTCTAGAGTTTCCAAGGTCCAATTGACAACAGATTTATTTGCAGCTTATATGCTTTTTAAACAAGTGCTTTATGTACATTTTATTTTAGTTCAGTCCTGCCCCTGAGTCAGCTTTGAGCCCTGGTGACACTTCTGTTGATTCTCCAACCTCTAACTACAGCTTTTTGGGACCACCAGCAGTCATCTCAGAGAGCCTGTACGCAACGGTAAAGACGCCTTCAAGGTTCAGAAAGAAAGAAAATGAAACCTGGTCTAATCTTAGACCAGACCAGATCTAAGCCGAGTGGGAGAGGATGTTGGTTGAATTTGCTTTTGGTGTTGAATGACCTGAATACATATGTGTCAGCAAACGGGACAACAAGAACATACATTTACAAACTCTACACTAATGCATTTACAAACAGAGACATGGTCAAAGTGAAGGTTGTATTTAGTTTAAAAAAAATGGATTGGAGTTATATAGTGCTTTTCAAGGCTTTACAGAGTCCACATTCATTCAGTCCACAGTCACACACTGGAGGTGGAGATGTGGCAGCCCAGAGGTATTCCTCCAGCTCTTCTGGAACAAACTGTGACAAGCACAGAAGTTAAATAACAAAACACCGCTCGGTTTCAGATCAGGGGGCATTCCTCCCAATCTCAACCCCTCCAGGCGTCACTGTCGCTGCCCACGTGAGCGTTAAAGTCCCCCAGTAGAACAACGGAGTCCTCGGGCGGAGCACTTAACCAGCCCCCCTCCCAGAGACTCCAAGACGGCCGGGTACACTGCACTGCCATTTGGTCCGTAAACACAAACAACAGTGAGAGACCTATCCCCAACCCAAAGGCGCAGGGAAGCGACCCTCACATGGCGGCTGAGCTGGGGGGCTATGAGTAAACCCACACCAGCTCATAGCCTCTCAATGTGGTCAACTTCAGAGCAGTGATTCCAGAGCCCAAGCTGTGCGTGGACTATCTCCAGTTTGTACCTTTCAAGAGGCCCGCCACCAGGCGCTTGCATTGCCCCAACCCCAAGCCTGGTTCCATGGTGGGTTCCAGGGTGGGGCCCCGGCTGCACCATGCCGGGCGACATCACGGTCCTTTATTTTATTTTATTTATAAAGGGCTTCTGAACCGCTCTTAGTCTGACCCATCACCTAGGACCTGTTGGCCTTGGGAGACCCTACCAGGGACATAATGCCCCGGACAATATAGCTTCTATGATCATTCGGGTAACCACTTCACACAATAAGGAGGGGCTTAAATAACCCGGCCGGCTTAAACCGTCACAGGACTCAATACTTCTGTGTTACACACACACACAATAAAACAGTATAATAAAACAGTAAATAATGTAACATTAGCAAAGGAATATAAATAAGTTATTAATTTACAGTGAACCCATTCCATAATATAAAATGACTACTGCTATAAAATTGTGCTGGCAACATTACTTTACAAAAACATGCAATAGCAATTTTTAATAAAATAAATAAAATGTATTTATTGTAATGCTCTTGAATTAAAAAAATCGAGTTAATTAATGTTTAAAATAAAAAACAACATGCTTCCAGCCAGAACTTGTTTCAGTTCAGAAACAGTCCACATGAAACTCAGAGCAACATTCAAGTAAAATAAACCAAAAGTCAGAACTAACTCCAAACAAAGAAATATTTGAGGGAATAAACTTTTGCTTTCTTGGTATTTTCTTGGTTTCTTATAAGTTTACATCCTCAGTGTCTGCAAAAAAATAAGATTTCTAAAGTTTGTGTAAAACTGATCTGTATTGAGTTGTTGACTTATCTTTATTTAGTTGTTTTTTCCTATTCTTTAATTGTCTTTAAATATTTAAAATAAATCAAAATGTAACAAATGTCTCTGGGAAATAATAAATAAATATAATAAATTCTATGACCCCTAATCCTCCATGTTTTTTTTTACTTTTTATTAAAAGTATCCCTTTTAGTGACTTTCCTGGTTGTTCTATGGTTGATATTCTGGATCCGGGTTCAGACAGCTGATGGCATTAAAGTAAAACATGAAGATAAAATGTGCATCGGGTTAAAATCAATGATCTTCCTAACGATCCGAATCTCCCAGACTGAGGCCAGATCTCTTTGCCAAACAGCAATAATCTTTGAACACACTAACAATGCTAATTAAGCTGTTTTTGTCTCTCACTGACAGACAACCAAACCAACAAATGAAAGAAAATGTCCGAAGACTTTCAATAAAGGAACAGTAGCAGACTTTCAAAATCTTCCAGAGTTTGCGCTTTTTTTATCATATTTGTTTATGTCAAACTTTAGTTTTGAATCAAACACAGTTCCCAAGTATTTATATTGCTCTACAAATTGTACCTGCTCACCATGGATGAGTTCTGCTGAGTTCTGCTGAGTTTTGTTTTGCCTAAAGTCTATTTTGAGATCTTTGGTTTTAGAGACATTTAGGTCTAGGAAGATTTTATCTCACCAAGTGACAAAGGACGAGAGGCCCGAGCCGTGACCAGGATCATCTCCCTGGAGAAGAGATAAGACAAGTATCATCTGAAAATTTGGCAAAGTGTGTGTTCTGCAATGATCTTTGTATAAAATCTGACATCTTTTCCATTTTCCAGGACACACGGGACTCTGTCAGAGAGCTGATCAGTGAAATAAAAATGACTCTTAAGTTCTGGATTAAAACATGTGGCTGCCCTTTATTAAAATCAAATGAGCCTGCAAATAAAAGCCTTGCAAAAGTTTTGGGACCTTCAAGATGCTTAAAGGTTTTACATGGATAAAGGTGAACTGCAGGGCATCTAGTATCAACATTTTTTTTAATCAATAAAAAAGTGTTATACAGATGTCATTACAAATTGCTGTCTTGTTACAAGTCTTTTCCCCCAATTACTAAATGCTCTTATATGATTTCTTTCTCTTTTACGCAGCAAACCATTTTAAATGTTGGTCAAAGAATTTGTTTGACTGGACCTGGGTATAAAGGATGAACATACACTTAATATATCAGCTCTAGTGGATTATTATGATATAAGAAACACACGTTAATTAAACATCTTTATTTGTGAAGTACTTGCATAAACAAACCAACATGTCTGATTAAATGAGAAAGTTGAAATAACATTCTGAAAAGTGAGTCAAATTTCTGGCTTTACAGCAGTTCACAGCTTGTTCTTCCTGATGCAGTCCAGGTCGTGTACGCTGATGAGGGCCGACACCATGACAAGGAGGCTGACAGAAAACACAACAATCTTCACCAGAGCCATGGGGTCCTCCTGAGCGCCTGGAACAGCAGGTTTTTAATGTTAAATCAGATTTAAGCGTAAAAATGAAAAGGGGAATCAAGAAAAACTCCGGTTTAAGTGCTTCTGGTGTGTCTTTGTCCTACCTGTCGTCCTGGGACAAACTTGTTGAATGTCCATCATGTCCTGGTCTAGCTGATCTCGTTGCTATGGTTACAGATGAGGCAGACTTTAGAAAGGTAAAGATGAAGTGAAGCTGCAGAGTGAAAGGTCTCTGTGTACAGTTGTGCTCTACCCTGGCAGAATTTGTGATTTCTGGCCATTTTTCAAAGAGTATGAATGATTACACAAAAACCTTTCTTTCACTCATAGTTAGTGTTTGGGTGAAACCCTACACAATTGTTTATTGTTAAACAATTGTGTTTACTTTTTTAAATCATAATGACAACAGAAACTATCCAAATGACCCTGATCATAAGTTTACATACCTCAGTTCTTAATACTGAGTATTGCCACCTTTAACATCAAAGACAGCATGAAGTCTTTTGTGGTAGTTGTGGATGAGGCTCTTTATTTTCTCAAATGGTAAAGCTGCCCATTCTTTTTGGCAAAAAACCTCCAGTTCCTGTAAATTCTTGGGCTGTCTTGCATAAACTGCACATTTGAGATCTCCCCAGAGTGGCTCAATGATACTGAGGTCAGGAGACTGAGATAGCCAGTCCAGAACCTTCACTTTTCATGACAGGCCGACTTGGGCTTGTCATGTTGGATTGTCCAAGTACAAACCCAATTCTAAAAAAGTTAGGACACTGTACAAATGGTGGATTAAAACAGAATGCAATGATGTAGAAGTTTCAAATTTCAATATTTTATTCAGAATACAACATAGATAATATATCAAATGTTTAAACTGAGAAAATTGATCATTTTAAGGGAAAAATAAGTTGATTCTAAATTTCATGGCATCAACACATCTCACAAAAGTTGGGACAAGGCCATGTTTACCACTGTGTGGCATCCCCTCTTCTTTTTATAACAGTCTGCAAACGTCTGGGACTGAGGAGACAAGCTGCTCAAGTTTAGGAATGTTGTCTCATTCTTGTCTAATACAGGCTTCTAGTTGCTCAACTGTCTCAGGACTTCTTTGTCGCATCTTCCTCTTTATGATGCATCAAATGTTTTCTATGAGTGAAAGATCTGTCCTTTTCAGAACCGGATCTTCTACGCAGCCATGATGTTGTAACTGATGCAGTATGTGGTCTGTCATTGTCATGTTGGAAAATTCAAGGTCTTCCCTGAAAGAGACGACGTCTGGATGGGAGCATATGTTGTTCTAGAACTTGGATATACAGTCAGGTCCATAAATATTGGGGCATTGACACAATTCTAATCTTTTTGGCTCTATACACCACTTTAGCTATAGCTTTTTAAGGGGCCAAACAGAAACCTACATTTTCCACTTCTTTATTAGAGTTTGAACACTGCTGATTGGCATTCTCAATTTCTTGGATATCTTTTTATATCCCCTTCTTGTTTTATACAGTTCACTTATCTTTTCCCGCAGATCCTTTGACATTTTTTTTGCTTTGCCCATGAATCAGACAGAAACATTAGTGCAGCACTGGATGAGAGATGCAAAGATCTGTCAGGAGCCCAGAAACTCTCTGACCTTTTATCCACACACATTGGTTACCTTTAGTAGCCATTCAAACCCGTTTTTGTCGGCTTGTGTGCATGTTATCAGGCCAAAATCTGAGTA